>OY292440.1:0-112500 GCA_958496245.1 Perizoma flavofasciatum | reverse complement strand
GTCGAGTACACCAATACTATACCAATGTCATGTCGCGCCTCGGTCGAGTACACCAATACTATACCAATGTCATGTCGCGCCTCGGTCGAGTACACCAATACTATACCAATGTCATGTCGCGCCTCGGTCGAGTACACCAATACTATACCAATGTCATGTCGCGCCTCGGTCGAGTAAACCAATACTATACCAATGTCATGTCGCGCCTCGGTCGAGTAAACCAATACTATACCAATGTCATGTCGCGCCTCAGTCGAGTAAACCAATACTATACCAATGTCATGTCGCGCCTCGGTCGCGTAAACCAATACTATACCAATGTCATGTCGCGCCTCAGTCGAGTAAACCAATACTATACCAATGTCATGTCGCGCCGCGGTCGAGTAAACCAATACTATACCAATGTCATGTCGCGCCGCGGTTGAGTAAACCAACATCTACTCTAATTGGATGCAACCGTAATTAAGAGATTTATTTACGACCTCTATGGCGCAGTGGACGAAGGCCCGCCTTAGACGCAGAAGGTTGCGGTAACGATTCTCGGCTCGTATTCGGCGCAACGCCACAATCAATGGTTTGGCGTATGAATGTGAGGAAGGGCGTAGCTACCTCCTTCTTGTCGACGTGCGAGGCTCCCTCGCGCTCCATGCAGGCGGTGTGTTCCCGCACCGCGGAGGCGAGCCCCTCCAGCCGCGACTCCCACGCCCCGAGCCGCGCTGACTGCACCATGGCGTGGCTGAAAACATCATCAAACCTGAGGGTAAGGTAACTAAGCCTGTTTATGTGACCAGCTGATCTCTGACGCTGTGGCTGTGGTTCCTGATACCACGCAACATTGTTTACTAGGCTCCTTACGTCGCGGGTCAAAAGATGCCTCGAGTGTTCTCCTTTGTTGTAAATGTGTACATACATAGTTGCACAATGTTTTTACTCCCTCACTCTTCACATACTTGTAGTACATCAGCTGAACCTACATACATTCCGATACAAATTATAATGTGTTTCTAAAATGTATCTGGATTTATCATAGAAGCATTCAACAATTATTAAAAAAACAATATCTGATGCTGCCTGTGACTCGTAGGTGAAATTGACGATTCAAAGTGATTTTAATGAATGAATGAATGAACTTTGACTTTGACTTTCGAGTGTACTAACCTGAAAGTGTATCTCTCCAACGAGGTGTCTCTGTCTGGCACCATCACGAATGTGGACTCCTGCAGGTGACATGATTTCCTGAAATATATAAAGATCTGGATAAGGACAAGGAGATGGTAACTCCTTTACGGTGCAAGCTGTACGACTATGGAACGCCCTACCTTTTTCTATTAGATCATCAAAGTCACTTGCTATTTTTAAAGTTATGGTATACAACCATTTCCTTTCTATGTCTCAGAGCTGCTAGTAAATAGTTTTATATATTATTACATATTATTATCTCACATTATTATAATTTGTATGTATATTATATAGGATATGTATATATATTTGTAATTTATGTAGGTATATATATATATATGTTGTAGGTTTAGGTACTCGTACACCGCCGTCTTTTGATTCTATTTTATCCTGTCCATCCAAAGGTTGTCTGGAAGAGATCGCTTTTAGCGATAAGACCGCCCATTGTACCTTATATTATTGTGAATTCCTGTGTCTTTTTGTATTTTGCTTTGGTGTGCAATAAAGAGTTTATCTATCTATCTATCTATCTATCTATCTATCTATCTATCTGTACTAATTAGTGTCTACTTATTGATAACATGATAGTCTGTAGTGTTGGAGTTGCTTCATTTTGTGAAACAGTTCTTTTGGGCAGGCAATGACTCGCTGTTGCAGATGTCTTTATAAATGTAACCACTTTCTGTCAAAGTATACCAGTTTATATTCAAATAGCACAATTTTTTTTCTGTTGTTCATCTGAACTAAGCAGGTTTGGTGGGAATAATCAGCCATGTAAGGGAAGTGGTTCAGTTATCATTTTTTGTTCCGTGATGAAACAGCACAAACTCCCAAAACAAACCACAGAATTACAAAAAGATTTGCTTTTCACTAAACAACTAAAATCATTCTAATTTACAAATACTACTATGACATTAACGATTTTTAGACTAGGAAGCTAACAAAAATAAATAAAAAGTTACGTAAGTACCTATTTTGACTATTGAAATATAACAAAAGAAAAATGACTAAATCTATTTAATTATTTTATTCCAAATGCTAGATACCTTGATTCTTTGCCTACCTTAACTTTATTTTATTGTACCTACTAGTTTTTGTTTACACAAAACTTACCTACCTATCTGTTGCTATACCCTTAGACAGGGTTCATGTGAGATACACCTATAAACACCATCTATGTACCTACCATGTGAAAGCAATAAATGTATTGAGTATTGAGTATTGAGCACAATTTAATAAAAATAGTTTGTAGATACTTTAGTTCTTTTTTTACACTAAAAAGTGATATTATACATGTTTGAAACAAATTAAAAAGCAATGCAGTATTCACAACAGGAAAAGCTCGGCAATAACAAATACCTACTTACGCATTCTGTTGATAAACATAAGTCATGACCTCTTTTTCTTTGAGTACAACTTCTTTGGGATAACTCTCAATTTCATACCTGGAATATAAAAAAATATTTAAAATTGGTCCACAATTGATGGAAATATTGTAAATAAACAGTGCATAAAAAATAAATACAGACAAACATAGAACCTCCTCCTTTTTTGAAGTTGGTTGAAAAGCATCAAAGGTTAGGTGCTCTTAGTCTAGAAATCATGTAGGTACATAGATAAACTATAGTGGCATTTTGTAAAGAATACTGACGGGCGAACGAAATCAAGGACATTGCTCGCTTCGAGCTCGGTGCAGTTCCAGAAGACCACAGCTCCTTCCCGGAAGAAGATGATCTCCCGCGGCTCCGAGCCCACAGAGTACACAGCGCTTGCCACCACCACGTCGCCTACCTCGTTCGATTTCAGTCTATGAAATATATAAATAAAGGTTACAAACTATTGCATCATTTTGGCTCAGAAACAAAAATCAATAAAATAGCTATGATCACTCACTTCCCAGTCTCATAAAGCTTCTGCTGCACCAGAGCTTCCTTGAGGCTCTTCAGATCATACGCATTGGCGGTAGCGAACGCGAACGTCAAGTAATGCCCCTCCTTATGGCTCAAATCAGCCGGCGTCGACTTCTTGTGAATTATCTTCTTTTTCAACGGCATACCAGCATTATCCAATGCGACTGTCGGCTGAATAGCATCACAACAGTATTTCCTTACAACTACAGTACTAACTAGAGCGAGAGTATTGTAACTTTGCGAGAAAAACTTCGATTTCGGCGCGAATGTTTCTGAGATGGAATTTATGGTGAAACATTTATATGTGGCACTCCGTATCATGCCAAATGCAATTCTGGATAAATACACTGTCATATTTATGCTTATTGTGTATTTTCAATGGACACAAAATCTATTGTAGCGATTAGTTACATAAAAATCGAGGTTACGTTTCGTAAATTCTGAACAAAACAACACTTTTGTTTGTTTTGACATTTCGAGTTCGAGTTATTTTACTTACTGACATTGACATTGAAGGACAATATTTTGGTGTTACTATTTAAAAAAATGGAAGACTATTTTGGACATTTAGTTGTTGACAAGAGATGACGTTCTATTATTAGTCTGACCACAGAAGCAGAACAATGAAGTACAAAACTTAATCTTAGTCTTTAACAAAGTCTTAGTCCAAAAAATATGTCATTTTATTATATTCAGAGCATCATGCCTGTGGAGTCAGCTAATGGAGTACAAACACAGTTATTATAATACTATATGTATAGGGTTCACTTATTTCTCAAAATAAATACCCTTGTAAATACCTATAGGTGCTTACTGTACTGGAGATTGGATGATCACAGGGAGTCAAGATACTGGATCCTGTATCAAGTGGTAAATCTGTTATTTACGTACGAAAAATAGACAAATTCATGGAATGTATCATTTATTTTGGTTTTGATAAAATACACTGCATTGGAAATACCTTCGCTAAATTTTGTGCGAGGTGCTCGCATTTCTTTAGTTCATATTAAGTAGGTATATAAGTACAATAGTATTTAAACAAGTAGAGATTTAATATCTAATAAGTATACAAACATGATTAAAAATTGAGTTTCCAAAGTTTTAAACTCGCAATAATTTTGGCACTACAGTAAACTACTCAAAATCGAGATTCAATAAATTCGTCACATAATTGACAGTAAAATTCTACTCATCAGAACTTTGGTTCTGGATGTCAAAGCTCGTAAATGTCAAAATAGCCATTAGATTACATTGTTCATGACATGATTTTTTTTAATTACGAATAATTTAATTAACCATTTATGTACCTTATTTATTAGTTTGGGTCCGGCAGGAAGATGGTCTCTTTATCCATAATAATGCCTCCCACTCAGCCCAAATTAATCAGGTATTTTGCCCTTAAAACTAACATTTCTCACAGGGTTATTCGGACTGGAATCGCGATGAACGTAATACGTCAATTTTGCAGAATATTAACAAATTTATGAGAAAAGTAGTATTCACGTAAGTGCGTCCTTCACAATCAGATAGAAAGCACTGGTTTGATGAAAGCAATCGAAGGTTGTCGTTTTTGGTGCTTCGACAAGCCATACTGACATAGTATGAATGAATGTTGAAGAGCGCCATCTTTTTTCAACGTGTATTGTTGAAAATAGATCTAATCGTACAGCTTAAAGACAGTTCGCACACTAATTCGATAGACAGAGTGCTGAAATGGTATAATGAGAACAGCGAACGGAACACATTATCATGTTGTCTTCACCTATAATTATAAAGGCGCTCTGTTTTTGATATTACAACGTAATTTAGTCTAGTCTTATGTATATAATGTAGGTGATCGTTTAAATAAATAAATAAGAGATCAGATGATGATGTCTCCGTCCGTGGTGTTGAGCAACATGTGCAGCCTGTGCGTGATCTCCGGCCCCAGCCTGCGAGCCCGCGCCCCCGGGGCGGCACTGCGCGCGACGCCCAGTGCCGACACCCGCGCCGCGCCCTGTTCCGCACTCAGCGCCTGGCAACAACATCAATATTATACAACCTGCATCTCAATATTCACGAGAGCGGAAGGAGTAATGGTAGAGTGGGGGGTGGTGACTCACCTGTGCGAGTGGGGGTTGTGATTTACATGTGCGAGGGGGTGGTGACTCACTTGTGCGAGTGGGGGTGGTGGCTCACTTGTGCGAGTGGGGGTGGTGATTTACATGTGCCAGGGGGTGGTGACTCACTTGTGCGAGTGGGGGGTGGTGACTCACTTGTGCGAGTGGGGGTGGTGACTTACATGTGCGAGGGGGTGGTGACTCACTTGTGCGAGTGGGGGGTGGTGACTCACTTGTGCGAGTGGGGGTGGTGACTCACTTGTGCGAGTGGGGGTGGTGACTTACATGTGCGAGAGGGTGGTGACTCACCTGTGCGAGGTTGCGCGGGGAGGTGAAGGCTGCGGCGAGCGCGCGCGATGTCTCGAGGCTCGAGTGCGGCAACACTCCCAGCATCTGCTGCCACAGACCCGACAACCCATTACCTGAAAACAACAACGTCTCTGTACATGACGAACCTAAATGTTTATAGTCAAGTGGTATTTCTGTATACAATAAAGAATTATAAAAATAAAAATTGTTTTGAAATGAAATGAACAATATTTTATCGTCTGTGAAAACTAGGTATTTAAAGTGTTGCCATGTTGATAGTATCTTCCAAAGGGCATAGGAGCGCGGGGCGGCCTGGTGTCTGACCTACCTTGTTGGTCGACGGTGACGCAATGCTTGTTGTCCCCCCTCATGTAGAACTCTGCCTCAGAGTCCACCGCGCGCTTCGCCAACCTGCAACACATATACCACATCACAACAACTCCGCTAACGACCTGCAACACACACATATACCACATCACAACAACTCCGCTAACGACCTGCAACACACACATATACCACATCACAACAACTCCGCTAACAACCTGCAACACACACATATACCACATCACAACAACTCCGCTAACAACCTGCAACACACACATATACCACATCACAACAACTCCGCTAACGACCTGCAACACACACATATACCACATCACAACAACTCCGCTAACAACCTGCAACACACACATATACCACATCACAACAACTCCGCTAACAACCTGCAACACACACATATACCACATCACAACAACTCCGCTAACCTTCATCTTATGACGTGTTAGTCATGGTATATTGCAGCTTGCAGCGTCTAGAGTGACCTTGTGAGTCACTTGTAGCGACACAACCTATCCTAACAACAGCTATCCTTGAAGTTTCTGACACTCTTCCATGTCTATGACACTCTCGGACTCAAACTTGAGGACAGCCTTCATAGTTATTAATATGACTTTTATCATATTTCTCGCAAATAAACCATTTCATGGTTTATTTGGTTTAATTACAAAGATCTTACAGTAAGTAGTTAGTTTTACATATTTCACCAAACACATTGGCATGCAAATGTTTATCTTAGTTAAACCTAACATCAATTTGACGACCTCTGTGGCGCAGTGGGTGAAGGCCCGCCCGAGACGCAGAAGGTTGCGGGTTCGATTCCCGCTGCGTGACAAACGTTTGTATGTTCTACAAATATTTGACTCGGGTCTGGGTGTTTTCTATATATAATATGTATGTATTTACAAAAAAAAAAGTATCTAATTAATATATCAGTCATGTAGTTCCCATAATACAAGCTCTGCTTATTTTGGGGCTAGATGATGCTGTGTCCAGCATTATTTATTTATTATTATTATTTATTTAATTTCATTATAATTTTAATTTACATTAGATCAATTTAATAAAATTAATTAATAACATGTCATATTATTTCTAATAACATTTAGATTTTACTTAATTAGTTCTTTTACATCATAAAATATTTTTCATGTAACCAACGTTTAAGTTTACTGGTGAATTACATAGCTACTTTTCTGATACATTGATTCTGATTTATGTTGTGAACTTCCAAGATCCTCTTCAGAATAGAGTATGGAGTATGAAGTGTAAATTCGTGCTTTATATCAGGTAGGTATGTACATTCAAAAAGGTTTGCAATCATTTTGAAAAGTTGAAATACTTTTCTTTTGCTTGCAATCGCTTTTTCATAGGAATTGATTTAAATTACTTTGACACAGAGAAATAAAATGTTATTTGTTCAAGAGTTCAATATTCGCGCCATCTAGCGAGACCTGGAGTCAACGCATTAATAATAAGATTCATTCGTCCAATCATTTGTTATTCATTCGTTCATTAATTTGCTATTCATTCGTTCATTAAATTATTCCATTCATTCGTTTTTATATAGAGATTCATTCGTATACGTAAGCACATTGGTTCGTTAAAGAAAAATTAAAAATTTTAACACGTTTGTTAACGACAGAAATTATACGTTTAAATAGAAGACAAATAATCCATTCATTGAAGACGTCCCTGGCTGCCTCCTCACCAGTAGGAAAACCGCAGGCTACAACATTATTTTTATTCTAAATACTTAGTATTTTTAACAAGGAAACAATTCGGTAACTGACGTTTTTTTTCGACATATTACTAATAATTTTAACTATAGTGGGTGAAGGTCCGCCTTAGATGCAGAAGGTCGCGGGTTCGACTCCCGCCGCGGGACAAATTTTTGTTTGATCTGCAAATAATCGTCTTTGGTCTGAGTATATTTTATGTTTAATTAATGTATGTATATACAAACAAAAAAATATATAAGTAGTATATCAATCGACATTTAGTTCATATAACACAAGCTCTGCTTACTCTGGGGCTAGATGATGCTTTGTAAAAATGTCCAGCATTATTTATTTATATAAAAAAATATGTAATGTTTATATAGTGATCGCAACGATATGGATGTGTGTGTATGTACTTGTGAGGTTCCTCAGCGAGTGCCCTCGTGAAGTGGAACACGAAGGAAGCCAGCTCCTCCGCGCCGGAGACCACCTCCGTGCTCACCTCCAGGGACACCAACAAATCTACCACAGAACAATACCTACCCTCATTCAACAACACTTTATTTAACATTATTTATGAGTTTCAATGTTTTATTCCAAAAACATCGCACGGCGCGACGCGGAAGGAGCCAGTCGCAACCACTCACCCTGATGAAGACTCTCGGAATGAGTCGAAACTTAGTCGGTGCCTTCACCGATAGTGCAGTACGTGAAAATTCCCGTTTTTACAATATGAATAGTTTCAATGTTTCCCGTTATTTGGGCACAGTTGCATGTACTACCATGATCACCTCCCTTGCAGTGATTGCGTGAGCAAGGTAGGTAGGTACATGCAACTGTGTCGAAACAAACTCATCATGATAAACATCGATTGTAATCAAAATCATGTTAATAACCATGATAGTTAGAATTTCTTTAGTTATGTTAATATTGTGTTTTTTTTTTTTTTTTTTTAGTTTTTTGTTGCTCGCTTGATATTAGCATGCTGACTTCGCCTATGATTATAATAGCGCTCAGTTTTTGTTTGGCAACGTTATTTAAATAAGTTTTCGTGTACATTATATTGTTGATCGTTGAAATATATAATTTCAGAAGTTATACTCTCATTTAAATAAATAAACAGAACAGTCACATATATATCTAAGAACATGAAATTTGTCAAAAGATGAATAAAAATTGAATTGAATATCCTGACCTCACCAGGCCCCGTAGACAACAACAACTTTCTGTTGGCGTTAACGCCCGAGGGAACTTAGTATTCTCTGTAAATGTCATGTTGAGATAAAATCAAAATCATTTATTGGAATATGATAAAAGTAGGTAAATAAAACAAAGAAAACGATGGTAACTGATGATGGTAGCCACCAACTTCAGCATCCACCGACACCTCCTCGTACCTTCACTGCGTACAGCATGATCCTCATTTAAAACAATAAATTAAATAAGAAGACAAATAAGTTTAGTGAAAATTATTTATAGTAATAAAGTTTAGTTAGTTATATTTGATGTTTATGACTGTAAGAGAGTATTTATGAGTGTAAGAGAGTATGTATCAGTGTTTTCATGTGGTGTGTAATGTTGAGTGTGAGTCTCTCGATGACTGCCGAAAAGATGTCACGCGACTGCTGCAATGTTTTTCCTTGACGCATGTGCGTTGGCGTGAAAGGAAAACCAAACGCGAGGTATTTGTCTAGAGTAGACACCCCTGCATTGCGGCCGTCAGATTATGAATTTCGATAGTACCCAACAAAATTCAATGCTTACCCACAATACAGAGGATCCTAGTTGTGTTCAGGACTATGTACGTCTGCTGGGTATTTATTTATTATTATTATTAACATAGAAAGGTTGCGAAGTGCGGTCGCGATGACGGAAAACGGTTTCATGGAGTACAAAATTGTAATTCGCATCTGTCTTATAGCTGTGTTAGCGACACAAATGTGCCCCCTTATATAAAATAGATTTGATATTTCAAGATATTCATGTTTTTGTTAGCTTTGTTCAGATGACAGGACTCCTTGAAGTTCAGTTATGTTATCTCAGATAAAAAAATAACTGTTAATTTTTCGGGTGTATTTTTTTTGGGGAAAACTGACGACCGATCTAAGAGAAAAATGACCTTTATACTTAACCAAAATACATGTTTTCTTACCAATGATAGCCGCATCGAGTTCTTCCTTCAGTTTGCCTTTCCTGAAAATAAGTAAAACAAAATTATCAAAGCAGATCTGCGTACTGCGGAACGGTTTTAGAAAGTCCGTCATTTTAAAACCGATTACAACAGGTAGGTGGATAATTCTGATATTGTTTTCATTTTCACAAAATCTTAAAACCCCCGACGTGTACGTATTTCGATCGTCGATATCTAGAAACTAACTTTGAGATAGTTTACATATAAATTGCATAAAACCTCATTGCTATCCGATAAACAGGAAACGGACAAGTGCGAGTCTGACTCGCGCACCGAGGCTTCCGTACAAGATAGTATGTTCAGCAAAATAAATAACCCATTTCATAAACTGTGAAAGCACCAAACATCGCTCTAAAGAAAAGATAAGTTGAATTGATAGACAAAATTAACTTTGTAATTGAAAAAATGTTCGCCGGTACATTGACACGTCACGGTCAATTATCCAACTTCAAATGTAAGATTGTAATGACAATGTTTTTTTTATGTGATAGAACTACAAATTATTAATTTTCGTACTTTTTCTGTGAGTCTCACATTGAAATCTTGTTTGCAAAATTCATGATTTTAGGTCAAAAATGAAAACTGATTACATTGTTATTGTGGTTTTTATACCTCTATTGTTTATATGATGAAGGGGATTTCTGTACTTTTTTTATATTAGGGTTATGCTTTTCCTCCTGAGAAAATTATCTTAGGGGGGGGAAAGTGGAATTAGAAAAACGGTAAGGGGGATTTCTGCACTTTTTAACATTAGAGTTCAGTTTTCGCCTCTAAGGAGGATTTCTCAGGGGGAGATTTGTGGAATAACCAAACGGGGTTAGGTTATGATTTATTTGCGAGTATCAAAATTAGACAACTATGATTGGTTAAAAAGATGTACAACCGTCAAAAACATCTATTAAATCAGTAAATCATACGTTTTTCAAATAAATCTTTAAATCATTGAAGCTACGGTTCACTTAGGAGTGACGGAGACGGCTGATGCAGGATTAGATAAATCAAAAGAGACAGAATGATTGGAACCATACATTTTCTAAATACATCTTTAAATCATTGATGCTACGGTTCACTTAAGAGTGACTGAAGCATGAAAAGATTTAGATTGAGAGTGACGGAGACGTCTGATACAGGATCAGATAAATCAAAAAGAGACAGAATGCTTGGAACAGTTTGCGCATGCGTATTGCCTACGGAAATGTTTGGTTGAATTTGGAACACTTTTGTAACAAGGTGCAAAATCAATTGTAAATCAATTTGCGCATCTCTTATCAAAATATATCGCATAAATGGCTGTATTTTTTATTGTGTTGACTTGAAAGTTTGATTATTTTAGAGCTCCAAGGGTCCATAGACTTATCTATTTGATATTAATTTTAACTTGATATCTCCACGCGTTCCCTTAAAAAAAGTGTATTGACAGACAGACATACAGACAGACGGATGGACGGACAACGAAGTGTTCCTATAGGGGTTGCGTTTTTTATATTGAGATACGGAACCCTAAAAACTAACCTTTTTAGCCTAACTAGGCTCCTACACTAATGTGAGTACGTCTGGGGAAAGACGGTGTGTCTTTTTCTTTTTGCGCTAAAACAAAGCCTTGGGTCAATGACCGTTTTTTGGTCTGCATTTGGAATAGATTATAGGTAGTTACTTGTATTGGTTATGTTTGTCAACTAGCACCAGCGTCATCTGCCCCCGCAGCCTGCGCCGCGCCGCAGCCACCAGCCGAGACAGACAGCGCGAGGGGAGCCCCCCGCCCCCGCCCACTGTCCCCCCTTCCCCACCCCCGCCCCCCACCCGCTGCACCTCGCACACGTACAGGTACCGCAGGCAGTTCACGCGACCCGGGGACAGCTTCACCATCTGACAACACACGAGCAACATTCAGTATGCTGACCCGAGCCCCGAGCTCCGAGCCCCACCACGAGTGGAGCAACGCTAATGACCTGCGCTGTATCGGTGAGGAGGTCCCTGACGCAGAGGCGCGACACCCCCAGCACCCCGTGCGGAGTCCCGTGCGCCTCCTGCAGCCGCGCCCCCGACGCCCGCAGCCGAGCCCCGAGCTCCGAGCCCCACCACGAGTGGAGCAACGCTAATGACCTGCGCTGTATCGGTGAGGAGGTCCCTGACGCAGAGGCGCGACACCCCCAGCACCCCGTGCGGAGTCCCGTGCGCCTCCTGCAGCCGCGCCCCCGACGCCCGCAGCCGAGCCCCGAGCTCCGAGCCCCACCACGAGTGGAGCAACGCTAATGACCTGCGCTGTATCGGTGAGGAGGTCCCTGACGCAGAGGCGCGACACCTCCAGCACCCCGTGCGGAGTCCCGTGCGCCTCCTGCAGCCGCGCCCCCGACGCCCGCAGCCGAGCCCCGAGCTCCGAGCCCCACCACGAGTGGAGCAACGCTAATGACCTGCGCTGTATCGGTGAGGAGGTCCCTGACGCAGAGGCGCGACACCCCCAGCACCCCGTGCGGAGTCCCGTGCGCCTCCTGCAGCCGCGCCCCCGACGCCCGCAGCCGAGCCCCGAGCTCCGAGCCCCACCACGAGTGGAGCAACGCTAATGACCTGCGCTGTATCGGTGAGGAGGTCCCTGACGCAGAGGCGCGACACCCCCAGCACCCCGTGCGGAGTCCCGTGCGCCTCCTGCAGCCGTGCCCCCGACGCCCGCAGCCGAGCCCCGAGCTCCGAGCCCCACCACGAGTGGAGCAACGCTAATGACCTGCGCTGTATCGGTGAGGAGGTCCCTGACGCAGAGGCGCGACACCCCCAGCACCCCGTGCGGAGTCCCGTGCGCCTCCTGCAGCCGCGCCCCCGACGCCCGCAGCCGAGCCCCGAGCTCCGAGCCCCACCACGAGTGGAGCAACGCTAATGACCTGCGCTGTATCGGTGAGGAGGTCCCTGACGCAGAGGCGCGACACCCCCAGCACCCCGTGCGGAGTCCCGTGCGCCTCCTGCAGCCGCGCCCCCGACGCCCGCAGCCGAGCCCCGAGCTCCGAGCCCCACCACGAGTGGAGCAACGCTAATGACCTGCGCTGTATCGGTGAGGAGGTCCCTGACGCAGAGGCGCGACACCCCCAGCACCCCGTGCGGAGTCCCGTGCGCCTCCTGCAGCCGCGCCCCCGACGCCCGCAGCCGAGCCCCGAGCTCCGAGCCCCACCACGAGTGGAGCAACGCTAATGACCTGCGCTGTATCGGTGAGGAGGTCCCTGACGCAGAGGCGCGACACCCCCAGCACCCCGTGCGGAGTCCCGTGCGCCTCCTGCAGCCGCGCCCCCGACGCCCGCAGCCGAGCCCCGAGCTCCGAGCCCCACCACGAGCGGAGCGACGCTCCATCTGCTTCCACGCACATTTGCTGACAAAAAACATTTACCAAACATTACAACGAACCATCTATGTTGTCCGATCAGCGGGGCGATCACACTAATTTCCCATGGCTGGTATCATCGAATGGGATGAATCTTATCACGCTAATTTGTAAGCAGGATGAGCGATAGATGGACAATGCGAATGAACAAAATTGGTTTAATTTCCGTTTTTTTGGATGGATGTGCCATTAAAATAAGGAATTAGTGACAAAATTGATTGCCATCTCGATAGCCATGAGTTAGTGTGATCGCCCCGCAGACCCTGACTGAACTCTTTTGCACGGAACTCAAGCAAATTATCTACCAGCATACATTATTCTAAAAGTCCAGCAGTTGAAATACCTTCATGCAATCCGTCAGCTTGCATGGTTTCACCAACTGCTCAGTTTCCGCAAAGGCCTGGTACTCCTCGCTGGACACGCTCGATGCCTCATCGTCGATACCAATCCTTCCTTCGAGAGTGGACCCTGCAGAAACTTTTCAGCTTAATTGAAGTCGGACTGAAACGGTCCCATCGAACAAGTGGTGTTTAAAATAAAATATCGCAAATGAATCGCTGAGAAAAACTTATTACGCTTCAGTAACAATAGCAGGAGCAGCAAACATATTGCAATAATGGAATAAAGTATATTTTGCCAGCTAGTTTAAAATGAGGTAAAATAGAGTCATTACATAAAAAGGGAGAAACTGTTGACATCGGAAATTATAACCCAGTGTGCATCTTATATGTTCTTTCAAAGTTTTTAGAAAGTGCCAATAAATCTAGGATAACTACATATTTTGAATCTAATAAATTATTTACTGAATGCCAATTTGACTACCGAAAAAATCGATCAACTGAAATGGCCATTAGAAAGACAGTATAATCCTCATAATGGAGGCTATGGACAAGTTGCAGAAGGTGTCTAGTATCTTTTGTGACTTACGTAAAGCGTTCGATTGCCTACGATATTTTGACTCATAAGCTTAGTTTCTACGGTTTTGAAGGAATGGAACTTAACATTTTGCAATCTTATCTTTGTGATAGAATTCAAATTGAATAAATGATATAAAATCAGATCCGGAATAGAGTAACATAGTTATGCCGCAAGGTTTTATACTGGGGCCACTATTGTTCTTGATCTACGTTAATGACTTGGTCCACTATCTGCCAGATTGGGCATAAATAACTTTATTTGCAGATGATTCGCACGTTGGAGTAATAAATAGGAAGCTCGAAGTCATTGAAAAGCAAAAAGACAGCTTACTAAAATTCAAAAACTGGTTCGAAGCAAATAGCATCATTTTATATGGAAAAAAAATGTGTAATAGGTTAGCCAGCGCTAATTATGCGTTGTTTAAGTTGAAACCAATAATTGATAGAAAAACTCTTATTTAGGTTTACTATGCTGCCATTCTATCATAAACTATGCAATAACGGTACAGGGAAATGCCTCCCAAATTGAAAGAGTTCTCATTTGCCAAAAGAGATCCATTAGAATCATATACGGTTTACATAGACTAACTTCAGTCAGAGCATAATTTAAGAAAACAAAAATATTAACAGTTATAGCTCTATTTATTTTTAATTCCAAAAATAAATAGAGCTATAACTGTTAATAGAAATTCATTAAAAAAAGTCAATTTACCCATGAAGTGTATGGGTGCCGGTGAAATCCCAGTCACATGAGACTGTTAACCCGTCAACACGCGTGTCTCAGGGTCGACAACGCGCGAGTGATACATCTGCTGTTGCAAGTGTCCATAAGTTAACAACAGATGAATTGTATGCCTGTTTGACACTTTTACTTGTATATAAAATACATTAAAACATAGTTTTTGCGCGCGCGCATTGAAACCCTATTGAATAAGGATGCGAACTAGTTACCTCATAGCATCGGATAAACTTCCTTCAGCGATGGAGTTACAACTTACAATGCGGTTGCGGAGCCGGGTTGGTGACCCACGCAGCCGGAGAGGGAATCTCACAGACACGCGCAGCCGCGGCGTCAGCTCTCTCCGCTTCAATAACATAACAGGCCTCCTTAAACAGATAGATAAACTCTTCATTGCACAACAAAGAAAAAAATACAAAAATATTAACATAAAGGTACAAGATAGGTATAAATAATACATGCATAACAGTAGTAACTAGCACCTATAAAACTAAATAACATTTACACAATTGAAATTATCATAGTTTGGTACCATTTTATGATATTATTACGTCTACACCACATACTTAACTATTCTCCTGCTGAGGTTTTGTTGACCGTTTAGAGGTCCTTCCTCATGAGGCCTTCGATCTCGCGACGATGCGACGGAGACGGGAATAGTAAAGTATGTGGTATATATTTATTCACATTCAAAAGTTAAACTACGGGTCGCTTGTCGCGCTTATATAACCCGCCTAAACAAGGCCGCGTTCTTTCTAGTCCTTTCTCGTAGAGGGCGTCACCCGCACGCTGCCTCAAATATTCGAGACACATTACTGTCTTTTAATAGCGCGGTTAGTTCTAGACGTTACCAGATGGCGGTAGAACAAGTAACGCGTCCACTTGATAAGAGATGCGATAGCGTACCTTAATTAATTAGCTAGCCGTGCATGTCACAGTAATAATAACATAATAAATAATGCTCAACATTTTTCACACAGCATCATCCAGCCCCAAACTAAGCAGAGCTTGTATTATGAGAACTACATGACCCATTAATATATGGGAATATAGTATAGTAAAAATAATAGTAACTATATAGTATTTTTAAGTATCTAAATGTATATTATAAGATATTTCCAACAAGATGCAATTAAATATATTTACCTCAAACTCAGCTAGTTTGGTCGTGAACTCCATTTGTTTGTCTATCATCTTGCCCGATGTCTGACGCTTCTTTATTCCATGCAACAACTCTTTTGCTCCTGTTAAATTCAAATTACTTACATTCTAGATGGTCTGACAAAGGATTGAATAAATCTCAAAAATATTTGTAATTATTTGATACAAAAGCATCCATTGATCAAAATATAAATAATTGTTATCAAAACAACTGGAAGCATGTTTAATTAAAAAAAAATACAGTGTAGATAAATAGATCAGGAGATTTCTGGAACTCTTATCCAGAAATTCCCTTTGATTACCGAAAGATTTCTGGGTAAAAAGTCCAGAAATCCCCTTCGCAGGGGATTTATGGAATAAGCCAAACATGGTACAGGGCCATTATTTTTGTTATATGGTTACGACTTCGGCGTCGCGGCGAGCGAGTAGCCGGCTGAGTCTCAAGCGGTGCGGGTTCGATCCCCGCTGCGGGACAAATGTTTGCATATTCTGCAGATATTTGTTCCGGTTTTGGGTTTTGTGGTACCATCTTACTCGTAGTTCCTGAAACCCATGTTACCATGAATCCTAGTGTGGCATCAGGACTATGTTTTTGTTGGGTGTATATAAAGGGTGTTAAAAGACCTATCACCAAACTGAAAGCTACATATTCAATGCATCATTAGATTCTTTTTTTCTACTACAGGTCGTCCCGGAATGTGTATATAATGCCAAATGGAGGTCATTTACACCATGGTGGGGAACAATGTTCTATGAATTTTTGGATTTCCATGTTTTTCATTCAAGAAATGACCATCAAAAGTTCCATCCTACCTTTTGAGTGTGACCAAACCTTAATGTTAATTAATTATTTAATTAACTATTTCAAAAACGTGGGTTACAAAGACCTATAGTCTTTATAGCCCAAGTGGGTAGAATAATACAGTGCAAACATTTTCTACTCTTTTTTATAAATTCTACAAACTTGCAAACCAAAATTCTATGAATGTTAAAAAAAAACAATGCCAAATGAAAAAGACACTGCATTCAAATTGTAATAAATGTAATACTAACTGAATGCTAGTCGTTCTCGATGGTCTAACCATTCTATGCCAACCTCTTGCTTTACCTCACCTGATTTTCTTTTCTTCATCTTTAACGTAATACCACCTTCTGTATCTGCTGAAACAAAAAAATCTTATTCTTATAAACATGAATTAGGGTGAGGTACCAACCTACTTTCCTAATGCTTGTTATAGATCAATTTCTTTGTTTTTTTAAAGTACTATTATGTGTATTTGTTATTTTCATAAAGTTAGTTTTTGATATTATTTTAATGTTTTATCCAATAACTAGCTGTGCCACGGCCTCAGGCCTCAACCCTCAACCCTCCTCCCACAGCCTCCACCTCACATCGCCTGCACTATTAATCTTTTGCTCAGCTCCTCAGTTGTAGCATGATGTTAAAGAATTGGGCTATCAAATGCAAAAATAATCAGTAGTTCCAGAGTTCAGAGATCTTCAGCTTTATTACTAGTATAGATATATAGTATAGAAGTAAAAACTTGGTGGTCAAGAAGGAAATTGGATCATGTCTCAAATAAGAAATACTTACGAAGCTGAAGTTCCGTTGAAGAGAGCGCAACATTAGCGGTGTTCTCAAGCATTTCTTTGTTGCTTGCTTTCATCTCAGACTTAGCAGCCTTCTTTGCTTTTGACATTCCTTGAACTTTCTTTGTCGAAGACATTTTTTGGCGGTTTTTTCATCCTTTACCCATCAATTAACTATGGTAGGTTCTTGCATCATGCCATCTAAGTATGAAATCGGCCGCTCATCTTAAAGGGCACAAACTCGGGTCGCACGTCTAGAGGGAACAACTACACAATCATGGGGCTAGCCCCCAAATAAGGTCGATGGCACCTACTCTGTGATAACCACTATATCATAGCTCATAGTTTATTTTCTTTGAAGTTTTTAGAGAAATTGTCTTAATTTTGATTTACAAGGTCAATGTTTGTTTTTATAACTATAACAACATATGCAATGGAAGAGCACGTTGCTATAGCTTCTAAATAGAGGAAATAACCATTAGCTGGTAGCTCTCCATTACCACCAATTATTATTTATACCAACGAAGACAAAATAAAATAGTTAATCTAAGGTTTGAACATTCAAAAAAACTAAATAAATAACCGACCGTCAAGCTGGAAGAAAACAATGTTTTTTTGGCCGTAGCTATTTTAAATTTCAATAATTTCTGTATATATTTGTTAGTCACTCCCCTTTACCTTCCCTGCCCCGGTGCTGAACACTGAGACACTCCCAATACTCTCATGAACGTCCATGGGGAGTGTCTAATGTAGTAAGAAATTAAGTCAAGATCTCTGTAGGGTTTGTAGAATTAGGGCTTAGGGGCTTGGCATGAGATTTGTCCCCCTATTAGCGGTGGGTCCTCAGCATGTGTGGCACCACTTTTGTAGCTACGAGCTACGAGAGAGTTTGGACGAGCTAGCACACCTGCACACCAACACAGTTGCACAATCTTGCTAGGCGCAAGGCGCGAGCCGAGCCGTGAGGAAAGATAGTGTTGGTCGCCTCAATTGTGGTACCACAGTGTGCTAGATCAGTTGTAAAATTGAGCCTCTCGGACGATCCTCGTTTTCAAACAGTGTGCTACCCATGACTACCCCCCTATTCTGTTTCTGAATGTCACTCAGTGATGAACGTTTGACAAGTTGAATTATTTTCACTTGTACATAGTTACTATCGATATGGCAATAGAATACGGGCTTGTGATGATCATTTGACATGTCGGTTGGCACTTAAAAAGCTGTCGCATGAATTTAGATAAAAAAGGGATGGGAGGTGTAAGGAGTGGATTCCCCTATTTCAATGGCACCATCCCCCGAGATAGGAACTGAATAGTTGCTGAGAAATGACTTTTTTTTTTAAATGGATTTTTTTATCGAAATTCGTGAGACTGCTTTCTAAATCCCGCACGAATCGTCAAACGTTTGTCATCAAGACTTTCAGAAATCAGAATAGGGAAGCAGATACATTTTTAACAGTGAATGCGTAATGAGCTTGTGAGTCTTGGTAACCTATTTTACATGAAATGTTTTTGGTAGGATTTCATTAATTTTTGTAAAATGCCCTAGTTCTTTTGAAAGGTGAAAGTTACAGATACAAGTCACAATCACAGACTAGTTTTAGAGATAGGTACTAAGTGTCATAATTAAGAAGTCAAGTCAACGTACTGTCATACAATGCACAGAGGAACTAACTACCTAACCAACACTCTTAGCGTAGCGTTACATTCTCTCTCTTTGATAGCCACTACCTTTAGTATTGTACGCTACGTTATTTTAACTTTCACTTCTAGAAGTATTTCTATCTAGTCTGTGATTCTAGATTCTTTGTGAAATAGCCTCTGCGTTTTAATTTGGATCGGTAGCTTGATCAAAGTTATTTTATAAAAATTGTTGTCGTGACCCGGTTCTCCCGGTATCCGGTAGTTCGCTGGAACCATCGCTACAATCTGCAAAAGAGTACTTACTTTTCTAAGTCTACACAACACAAATTATCGAAGTCGTGCATTGTGAGCTGTGGGGTGGTGGTGAAGTGTTTGTTAGTGCAGCGGTTGTGTAGCGATGTGTAGCACGGTGAAGGTGGAGGCGGCGGCGGAGGCTTGCTGCGTGTGCGGCGCCGCCGACGACGAGCTGCTCTCGCCCGAGGAGCACGACGCGGCCTCTCCCGCGTCCGCGCCACTGCGCGCCATGTTGCTGCATCTCAACAATAACAAGGTTCCAATTTCACACGGCTTGCTCTGCTACTTACTCTATTCGTTGCATTGGAACTATATATGATGCTATGTTGAAAAGGCCCACCATTATTTATATATCTTGCTCCTCCCGACTCCCGCTTATCTAGCCTACCTCCCAGTTACACATGACCACAAGATCAGCGCCTGCTCCTAGCCAAGCCATTTGACCAGTGCAATGTTGCAAGCCAGCAACTTAAAATCCTTTGCACAGAAACCTTTGCCTGTCATTGCCTGAATAACAACGAGGCAATTAATTATTCATTCAGACATCAAATTAACAAACAGTTTTAGCAGCAGCTTACAGCTAACAGGGGACAAGTAGCTGAGATGTAAAAGGTGGGACCTCGACTCCTGCTGCAGGACAAATGTTGTGGGACTGGGTATTGTGGTACCACAGTTTTCATAGTTATTGCGACACATATTATAAGGAATCTTAGTGTGGGGTCAGGACTATGAATGTGTGTGTTAACTAAACTTATAATGACTGATCTATCAATGCACAGCAAAAATAACTAAGTCTAGAGAGCTGAAAATTGGAACATAAGTTTATTTTATAAAGTAAGGATTTTTGTAAATATCCACTTTAAGAATGGGAAATGGGATATGAACTTTGTATGAAGTTCTTTGTTCTTTAAAGTTAGAGACATGAAAATTTTATTTACAGCCACTGAGCATAAATAAATAGTGGTGGTTAAGGTGCTTGCAAGCCACTGGCAACAGCTACTTTACTCCATTTTTTACCGCTTAGGAATCGACATGAGATCACTGATTATTTATATATGTTAAAAATTATTTATATATGTTAAAAATTATTTATAATGATGTTGATTGTCCAGACCTTCTTCAAAGTACAATTTAATTTTCCTCAGAGAACCCTCAGGTTTAACCCTCCTCTAGGTGCCTCTAAGTGTGCCTGGAGCCTCAACAAACTATAGGAAAAATTTGTATATGTTACGGGCGAGTAGGACTGTTAATGATTTCAGTAAGTTGTTGGACATTGACCTGTTTCATACGAGTATCACCAAGGCGAGGCGGTGCCTATCACTCAACTTTTTTCATGCATAGCTAAAACTTTTCTTTTTTGTTTTAAGTTTAATACTTCAGTACCTTAAGTTTATCTTAATTATTGGTTGAGCTGTCTATGTTGTAGGTAGTTACGTGTAGGGAAAAGCCTCATGTTCACATTTAATGATCCTAATCTGGTGCTATCAGTGAAGACCTATTATTGGCTACCTGTATCTATTTAAGCATTGTTAAGGACATTGTGTTATAGCTGTTGGTTTTCCGAATAAAATAAATAAATAAATAAAATTATTATAATAAACCAGTTGTTGTCACCATTTTGATAATACCACTACAGTATGTAAATTTTTGATTGTAACTGGCATATTACAGTAATTGTACAAGGAGTGATGCATATGAACTAGTTGTTATGATTGTCAGGTGGTGCCGACGGGGCGGTACTGCTCGGGCTGCGCGCGCCGCGCTCGGGACGCCTACACCTTCAGCGCCGCGCTCGCCGCCAAGCAGCCTCCGCCGCTCAGCGAGAAGATACGTGCGCTCAGGAAGAGGTAACACTAACACTGAAAATCATTATTTGGTCATTAATATATGACAGAATTTAGCATGGCACCATCTCCCGTGTTTGTTTTGAATTTTTTGACTTTTATGGATTCCCCAAGCAAAGCTGGAAGCTGATCAGATGCAGGCACGTGAAATTCATCAGTGAACACACAATGTCAGAAGAAGAATAAAGTGTAATGGAAGGGTATCATGTTTCAGACTGCATGAGCTGACGCAGAAGATCGACGTGTTCATAGTGGTGGGGGGCTCGGGGGGGGAGGGCGCGGGGCAGGGCGGAGCCTACCGCGAGGAGGACATCATCATGGTGGAGCGAGCTGCGCTGGCAGCCGCCGAGCGAGCCGACGCAGCCGAGGCCGCTCGAGCGCCCGACGCACGCGGGCAGCCCTGCTACCAATGCAGCGTGTGTCCGCTCACCTTCAATGTACGTATCTACCGTGAGGAGGACATCATCATGGTGTGAGATGTGAAAGTATCTTGTGTTGTGTTGCAGCGCATGAGTGAGTACCGGTTGCACGCGGGAGGACACGGCGCAGAGGCGCTGCACTCGTGCTGGACCTGCGGGGCGCAGTTCCACAGCGCAGCCGCACTCGCAGCTCACAGCCATGCGCCGCCCCGGGACAACCACTGCAGACTCTGCGACACCAGCTTCCAGGTACCAACACATCAACATATACATATAGTCACGCCTGTTTCCTGGGGAAGGCAGGGATCGCTGATTTCCACTTGGCATACCATTGTTTTTCATTCATCCTCATCAAACTCTTCATACAAGCTCGGCAGTTCAGTGAACACTTGGCCTTTCTCTAGAAAATCTCCAATTTGTCTCAAACATACCTTTCAACCCTCGTTACAACATCTTCATTTACTACTTTAATATTTCTTCTGCCAAACCCAACTTTCACTACCATACATTAATGTCGGCACTAACACCCCTTTATGCACGGCCTGTCGTGCCGTTTTAGACACCTTCCGGCTGCTTATACGAAAGAATGAATATGCTAGCTTTGTTTTTTCCTAGTAAACAAAATCCCTATTTATATAAACTCTTTCATTCGTTCCACTCTCTCTTCATCAATCTTTAATCCACATTCACCGTTTTTCAAATCTTTCAACAACTATTCATACTATCGATGAAGGCAGCGCGTCGCGCACGACGCCGACGCACGGAGGGAGACGAGCGTCGCGATCACTCACCCCGATAAAGACTCTCGGAATGAGTCGAAACTTAAATAAGTGCTTTCGCCGATACAGTACGAACTTTCAACAACGAACTGTCCATGAATAGATTAAACAGCCACGGTAATGCTGCACATCCCTGTCTAACACTTTTTTGGCGGCTCAACCATGTCAGGAATAGCAGGTGCTGTTTTTACTTACGCTAGCTACTGGAATCCTCATAGATAGATTTCAGAATTCGAATCAGGTTACCGATCCAAATATCGACAGTCCCAACCGTAGTTCAGTCCTCATCACTATATCGTAGGTTTTTTCCAAATCAAAGTCAAAGTCAAAGTCAATAGGTTTTAATTCATTGAAATCACAAGGATCATATAGAAACGTCAACTTAAAAACTATACGTGAATCTAAAATGTTAAAGTGAATTTACGCCGGTTCCTCGCGCGCGACCAAGCATAGAAGAATCAGGCAACAAACTCTGCTTGGTTATTTTTTTGATGATCCTTCATTCAGCTTTAGTGTGGTGCCAATCGAACGTAAATAAACGAGACTCATTTATAGAAAAAAGTACTAGTCAGAGACTTAAATAAAGTCTAAAAAGTATCAACCTAATTCTTATGACAACACACTATACGCTTTATAATAGTAATGCTTAACCTATTCTTAAAAAATATGATACCACAGATATACAATTCCACAATTAAGCTAACGAAGGAGCGGAGCGACGACATCGGGCCATGCAGTTTTATCGTCAATATAGGCATTTAAGGTGCAATACGCCTTCTTTATTAGATTGTTCTTTATATAAGATTTAAATCTTCGAATAGGCAGCTCGGTTACATTTTCCGGAAGCTTATTATAGAAGCGTACAGAGTTTCCCATAAAAGACCCATTGGACTTTTCTAATCTAAATTTCGGGATGAGTAATTTATTTTTGTTTCTAGTATTAATGTTATGGACATCACCTTTTTTTATAAAACAAGCGCTATTTTTATGCGTGTACATTAAGTTTTCATAAATATACTGTGAAGTTACTGTCATAATGTTTATTTCTCTGAATCGTTCTCTCAGAGAATCACGAGGCTTCATATTATAAATGGCACGTATTGCTCTTTTTTGTAACACAAAAATTGTTTGAATATCTGCTGCCTTCCCCCACAGTAAGATACCATATGACATGACACTATGAAAGTAGCTGAAATATACTAACCTAGCTGTGGCTTCATCAGTAAGGTGTCTAATTGTTCTAACTGCATATGCAGCAGAACTAAGTCTACCTGCAAGTGCTTCTATTTGCGGACTCCATTGCAATTTTGAATCAATATGGAGTCCTAAAAATATAGTAGAATCTACTAGATCTAGTGTTTCTCCATTTAATTTAATGTCGGTGTCATACTGAATTACATTAGGCAAAGTGAATTTCATACACTTAGCATTCAGTAGAAGATTATTGACGGTAAACCAGTCAAGAACTTTCGATAGAGATAAGTTTACATCGTCGTAATTAGCTTTATATCTATCAACTTTGAATATTATATAAGTATCATCCGCAAATAGAACTAAATTACATAAGTTTTCCACGAAAAAGGGAAGATCATTAACGTATACCAGAAACAAAAAAGGGCCAAGTATCGAACCCTGCGGCACCCCCATGTCAATAGTAGATCCCAAAGACCTCTGACCACCGACCTCAACCCTTTGAACTCTATTGGATAAGTAAGACTGAACAAGATCCAATGATTTCGAATGCCGTAATGATTCAATTTGGATATTAAAGTACCATGATTTACGCAATCAAAAGCCTTGGACAGATCGCAGAAAACTCCGATAGCATTCTGCGCGTTCTCCCAAGCTTCCAATATGTGCATTAAGAGCAAGGTTCCAGCATCGGTTGTAGATCGACCTTTGGTAAATCCAAACTGATTATTATGAAGTAGCCCATTATGGTTGAAGTGTGTCAATAGTTGAGAAAGAATAATTTTTTCAAAGATTTTACTTAGCGCGGGCAATACAGAAATCGGTCTATAATTTGCTGGATCTCTAACATTTCCAGACTTGAACAAAGGAATTAATTTACTGTATTTCATAAGATCAGGAAATAGTCCTTCACCAACACAACTATTGAAAACATGGGCTAAACACGGAGCGATATCAATGATTATCGCACCTAGAACTTTTGTCGATATTCCCCATAGGTCTTCAGTATTCTTTATGTTTAGTGACTTAAATATTTTTAGATTACTATCTGCATTAACGTATCCAAAGCCAAACACGACTTCACATTTTTCAACACTTGACTCTAATAAAGAAGTCGCTCTAGCGGCTGAAGAGTTTAACAACCTAAAATTGTAACCCAAGCGGGGTTACAATTTTAGGTACACTAGAGAAAAAACTATCAAATGCATTTGCAATATCAATATTATTTGTCAGTATTTTATTTTCTAAGTTCAGATTTATATCTTTAATCCGGATTTTAGATTTTCCTGTTTCATTATTTATCAGTTTCCAAGTAGCCTTAATTTTATTGGAAGATTTTGCAATTTTATTTCTTAAATGCATTGATTTTGCGGCACGACAAACTTTTTTGAAAGTTTTGGAATAATTCTTTACGTAAAAGATAAACGTAGGATCGTGTAGCATCGACTCCCTAGTTGCGTATAGATCATATAATTTATTCCTACTTTTATAAATACCTGGTGTAGCCCATTCAGCAAATCCAACACGTGCTTTAGTTTTACAAGTTTTTAAATTAAAAATATTACTGTGTGCCTTATTGATAACATTTGTCAAAATAGTAAAAATTTCATTAGGGTCATCCATGCATGGAACTAGAAACATTTGAGATTTAATACTGGCCTGGAATTTCTTAATACGGCTCTCAGAATCCACGAGAATGAATCAGACCTTTCGCCGAGAAAACTTCGGGTATGCATCGCAAAATCCACGTGCGGCCTTAACCATCTCGATCGATATCCTGTCATACCCAGCAGCCTTCCCTGATCTCATACTTCTCGAAGATTTCACAATTTAATGTATAGCAGAGTAATAGTAGTTCGATCCGTTCGTTACAGAGCAGCGCGGAGCAGCGCCGGCACGAGTCTGCGTGCGCGGGTCCGTGTCCCGCGTGCCAGGCGTCGTTCCCGTCCCGCGCGGCGCTGCGTGCCCACGCCGGCGCGCACGCGGCGCTCTGCGCGGAGTGCTTCCTGCTGTGCGAGTCCGCGTCCGCCCGCGCCGCGCACGCGCTCGACCATCGCCGCGGCGACCGCTTCATCTGCGGATACCGCGCCTGCATCCTGCGCTTCCACACCAGGTATCTCCCTCCCTCCCTCCCGCGCGGCGCTGCGTGCCCACGCCGGCGCGCACGCGGAGTGCTTCCTGCTGTGCGAGTCCGCGTCCGCCCGCGCCGCGCACGCGCTCGACCATCGCCGCGGCGACCGCTTCATCTGCGGATACCGCGCCTGCATCCTGCGCTTCCACACCAGGTATCTCCCTCCCTCCCTCCCGCGCGGCGCTGCGTGCCCACGCCGGCGCGCACGCGGAGTGCTTCCTGCTGTGCGAGTCCGCGTCCGCCCGCGCCGCGCACGCGCTCGACCATCGCCGCGGCGACCGCTTCATCTGCGGATACCGCGCCTGCATCCTGCGCTTCCACACCAGGTATCTCCCTCCCTCCCTCCCTCCCTCCCTCCGTCCCGCGCGGCGCTACGTGCCCACGCCGGCGCGCACGCGGAGTGCTTCCTGCTGTGCGAGTCCGCGTCCGCCCGCGCCGCGCACGCGCTCGACCATCGCCGCGGCGACCGCTTCATCTGCGGATACCGCGCCTGCATCCTGCGCTTCCACACCAGGTATCTCCCTCCCTCCCTCCCGCGCGGCGCTGCGTGCCCACGCCGGCGCGCACGCGGAGTGCTTCCTGCTGTGCGAGTCCGCGTCCGCCCGCGCCGCGCACGCGCTCGACCATCGCCGCGGCGACCGCTTCATCTGCGGATACCGCGCCTGCATCCTGCGCTTCCACACCAGGTATCTCCCTCCCTCCCTCCCTCCCTCCCTCCGTCCCGCGCGGCGCTACGTGCCCACGCCGGCGCGCACGCGGAGTGCTTCCTGCTGTGCGAGTCCGCGTCCGCCCGCGCCGCGCACGCGCTCGACCATCGCCGCGGCGACCGCTTCATCTGCGGATACCGCGCCTGCATCCTGCGCTTCCACACCAGGTATCTCCCTCCCTCCCTCCCTCCCTCCGTCCCGCGCGGCGCTGCGTGCCCACGCCGGCGCGCACGCGGCGCTCTGCGCGGAGTGCTTCCTGCTGTGCGAGTCCGCGTCCGCCCGCGCCGCGCACGCGCTCGACCATCGCCGCGGCGACCGCTTCATCTGCGGATACCGCGCCTGCATCCTGCGCTTCCACACCAGGTATCTCCCTCCCTCCCTCCCGCGCGGCGCTGCGTGCCCACGCCGGCGCGCACGCGGAGTGCTTCCTGCTGTGCGAGTCCGCGTCCGCCCGCGCCGCGCACGCGCTCGACCATCGCCGCGGCGACCGCTTCATCTGCGGATACCGCGCCTGCATCCTGCGCTTCCACACCAGGTATCTCCCTCCCTCCCTCCCTCCCTCCCTCCGTCCCGCGCGGCGCTGCGTGCCCACGCCGGCGCGCACGCGGAGTGCTTCCTGCTGTGCGAGTCCGCGTCCGCCCGCGCCGCGCACGCGCTCGACCATCGCCGCGGCGACCGCTTCATCTGCGGATACCGCGCCTGCATCCTGCGCTTCCACACCAGGTATCTCCCTCCCTCCCTCCCTCCCTCCGTCCCGCGCGGCGCTGCGTGCCCACGCCGGCGCGCACGCGGCGCTCTGCGCGGAGTGCTTCCTGCTGTGCGAGTCCGCGTCCGCCCGCGCCGCGCACGCGCTCGACCATCGCCGCGGCGACCGCTTCATCTGCGGATACCGCGCCTGCATCCTGCGCTTCCACACCAGGTATCTCCCTCCCTCCCTCCCGCGCGGCGCTGCGTGCCCACGCCGGCGCGCACGCGGAGTGCTTCCTGCTGTGCGAGTCCGCGTCCGCCCGCGCCGCGCACGCGCTCGACCATCGCCGCGGCGACCGCTTCATCTGCGGATACCGCGCCTGCATCCTGCGCTTCCACACCAGGTATCTCCCTCCCTCCCTCCCTCCCTCCCTCCGTCCCGCGCGGCGCTGCGTGCCCACGCCGGCGCGCACGCGGAGTGCTTCCTGCTGTGCGAGTCCGCGTCCGCCCGCGCCGCGCACGCGCTCGACCATCGCCGCGGCGACCGCTTCATCTGCGGATACCGCGCCTGCATCCTGCGCTTCCACACCAGGTATCTCCCTCCCTCCCTCCCGCGCGGCGCTGCGTGCCCACGCCGGCGCGCACGCGGAGTGCTTCCTGCTGTGCGAGTCCGCGTCCGCCCGCGCCGCGCACGCGCTCGACCATCGCCGCGGCGACCGCTTCATCTGCGGATACCGCGCCTGCATCCTGCGCTTCCACACCAGGTATCTCCCTCCCTCCCTCCCTCCCTCCCTCCGTCCCGCGCGGCGCTACGTGCCCACGCCGGCGCGCACGCGGAGTGCTTCCTGCTGTGCGAGTCCGCGTCCGCCCGCGCCGCGCACGCGCTCGACCATCGCCGCGGCGACCGCTTCATCTGCGGATACCGCGCCTGCATCCTGCGCTTCCACACCAGGTATCTCCCTCCCTCCCTCCCGCGCGGCGCTGCGTGCCCACGCCGGCGCGCACGCGGAGTGCTTCCTGCTGTGCGAGTACGCGTCCGCCCGCGCCGCGCACGCGCTCGACCATCGCCGCGGCGACCGCTTCATCTGCGGATACCGCGCCTGCATCCTGCGCTTCCACACCAGGTATCTCCCTCCCTCCCTCCCGCGCGGCGCTGCGTGCCCACGCCGGCGCGCACGCGGAGTGCTTCCTGCTGTGCGAGTCCGCGTCCGCCCGCGCCGCGCACGCGCTCGACCATCGCCGCGGCGACCGCTTCATCTGCGGATACCGCGCCTGCATCCTGCGCTTCCACACCAGGTATCTCCCTCCCTCCCTCCCTCCCTCCGTCCCGCGCGGCGCTGCGTGCCCACGCCGGCGCGCACGCGGAGTGCTTCCTGCTGTGCGAGTCCGCGTCCGCCCGCGCCGCGCACGCGCTCGACCATCGCCGCGGCGACCGCTTCATCTGCGGATACCGCGCCTGCATCCTGCGCTTCCACACCAGGTATCTCCCTCCCTCCCTCCCGCGCGGCGCTGCGTGCCCACGCCGGCGCGCACGCGGAGTGCTTCCTGCTGTGCGAGTCCGCGTCCGCCCGCGCCGCGCACGCGCTCGACCATCGCCGCGGCGACCGCTTCATCTGCGGATACCGCGCCTGCATCCTGCGCTTCCACACCAGGTATCTCCCTCCCTCCCTCCCGCGCGGCGCTGCGTGCCCACGCCGGCGCGCACGCGGAGTGCTTCCTGCTGTGCGAGTCCGCGTCCGCCCGCGCCGCGCACGCGCTCGACCATCGCCGCGGCGACCGCTTCATCTGCGGATACCGCGCCTGCATCCTGCGCTTCCACACCAGGTATCTCCCTCCCTCCCTCCCTCCCTCCGTCCCGCGCGGCGCTGCGTGCCCACGCCGGCGCGCACGCGGAGTGCTTCCTGCTGTGCGAGTCCGCGTCCGCCCGCGCCGCGCACGCGCTCGACCATCGCCGCGGCGACCGCTTCATCTGCGGATACCGCGCCTGCATCCTGCGCTTCCACACCAGGTATCTCCCTCCCTCCCTCCCTCCCTCCGTCCCGCGCGGCGCTGCGTGCCCACGCCGGCGCGCACGCGGAGTGCTTCCTGCTGTGCGAGTCCGCGTCCGCCCGCGCCGCGCACGCGCTCGACCATCGCCGCGGCGACCGCTTCATCTGCGGATACCGCGCCTGCATCCTGCGCTTCCACACCAGGTATCTCCCTCCCTCCCTCCCTCCCTCCGTCCCGCGCGGCGCTGCATCTGCGGATACCGCGCCTGCATCCTGCGCTTCCACACCAGGTATCTCCCTCCCTCCCTCCCTCCCTCCGTCCCGCGCGGCGCTGCGTGCCCACGCCGGCGCGCACGCGGAGTGCTTCCTGCTGTGCGAGTCCGCGTCCGCCCGCGCCGCGCACGCGCTCGACCATCGCCGCGGCGACCGCTTCATCTGCGGATACCGCGCCTGCATCCTGCGCTTCCACACCAGGTATCTCCCTCCCTCCCTCCCTCCCTCCGTCCCGCGCGGCGCTGCGTGCCCACGCCGGCGCGCACGCGGAGTGCTTCCTGCTGTGCGAGTCCGCGTCCGCCCGCGCCGCGCACGCGCTCGACCATCGCCGCGGCGACCGCTTCATCTGCGGATACCGCGCCTGCATCCTGCGCTTCCACACCAGGTATCTCCCTCCCTCCCTCCCTCCCTCCGTCCCGCGCGGCGCTGCGTGCCCACGCCGGCGCGCACGCGGAGTGCTTCCTGCTGTGCGAGTCCGCGTCCGCCCGCGCCGCGCACGCGCTCGACCATCGCCGCGGCGACCGCTTCATCTGCGGATACCGCGCCTGCATCCTGCGCTTCCACACCAGGTATCTCCCTCCCTCCCTCCCTCCCTCCGTCCCGCGCGGCGCTGCGTGCCCACGCCGGCGCGCACGCGGAGTGCTTCCTGCTGTGCGAGTCCGCGTCCGCCCGCGCCGCGCACGCGCTCGACCATCGCCGCGGCGACCGCTTCATCTGCGGATACCGCGCCTGCATCCTGCGCTTCCACACCAGGTATCTCCCTCCCTCCCTCCCTCCCTCCGTCCCGCGCGGCGCTGCGTGCCCACGCCGGCGCGCACGCGGAGTGCTTCCTGCTGTGCGAGTCCGCGTCCGCCCGCGCCGCGCACGCGCTCGACCATCGCCGCGGCGACCGCTTCATCTGCGGATACCGCGCCTGCATCCTGCGCTTCCACACCAGGTATCTCCCTCCCTCCCTCCCTCCCTCCGTCCCGCGCGGCGCTGCATCTGCGGATACCGCGCCTGCATCCTGCGCTTCCACACCAGGTATCTCCCTCCCTCCCTCCCTCCCTCCGTCCCGCGCGGCGCTGCATCTGCGGATACCGCGCCTGCATCCTGCGCTTCCACACCAGGTATCTCCCTCCCTCCCTCCCTCCCTCCGTCCCGCGCGGCGCTGCATCTGCGGATACCGCGCCTGCATCCTGCGCTTCCACACCAGGTATCTCCCTCCCTCCCTCCCTCCCTCCGTCCCGCGCGGCGCTGCATCTGCGGATACCGCGCCACACCAGGTATCTCCCTCCCTCCCTCCCTCCGCCCGCGCCGCGCACGCGCTCGACCATCGCCTGCTGTGCGATATCTCTCTCACTCTGTCCGGTGCTGTCCGATCACTACTACTCGCTGCTCCGAGTGTTAATGCTGTTCATGTCTGTGTGGTAGGAGCGACCTGATGGCGCACATCCGCAAGTGCCACGGCGGAGATGAGACCGCGGAGGAGCCTCCCGCGGCGCCCGCAGCCCCCGCGCCCCCCACCCCCTGCCCGCACTGCCCCAGGACGTATGTATCACATCCTTATCTGAGCGTTCATGATCGCCGATACTATGTTCCACCTGCAGCATAGCTATTGAGTTTTCCAAGATTAAGGATGTTTCACTATTGTCGATTAATAAAGATTATTAAGCATTGAGATATGACGCTTGCAGAAAAAACCTAAATATATAATTTATCATGTAACGTTTCAATTACAATAGGTTCGTCGATCCTGCATCCTACTTATATCATAGATACGAAAGTTTGGATATAAATTACTAACAATCACCTATATTATAATGGCGCTTGATTTTTGTTATGCAACGTAATTTAAATAAGTAGTTTTAGTGTACATTATGTTGTTGATCGTTGAAGTAAATAATAAATAACTCACATGATGTCTGAATTTGGATAAAACTTGGAACAGGTAAATAGTTCGCGACTTAGAATAACACATTGACTATTTTTTATCCACCCGAATAAAAAGTAGCTTATGCCGGCTTCGCCCGCATGGTACCTACTATGCAGGTAGTCTAGTCTCCTATACTTTCTTACCTATTCAAATGAGTGAATACCTACTGTGTACATGTATTGTTAATCTGTTTGTGGTAGGTTCGGATCCGCGGCGGCCATGAAGCGTCACGCGCGAACGCACCAGAACAAGGACGACCAGGTAACAACGCACACCTTCATGCATTCACCAGAGTCGACAGAGTATCTAGCTAACGATGATGCAATCATGCATCACTGCGGCTGGTCAGATGGTACAGTTACATTCAAATGAAGTGGTTGTTGTTTGTCAGGACATGGAGTGGAGTGCTGAGGTGGAGAAGGTGGAGTACCTGGAGGTGGAGGCGCTGGAGGAGCTGGAGCTGGAAGCGCATTCGCCGCTCTAGAGCGTACCGCGAACACGGAGCGGAGGCGGAGGCGGAGGAGATCGAGGAGATTCAATGCCTCGTGTCTAGTATTTTAATGTCGTGCTCATGTGTTGATAAATTATCTAAAGAAAGGTCTTTATGAGATGTAGTATAGATCATAACTTTATTTAGTGTGTAAGGATTTCAAAGGAACTGAATAAAATTAAAAACGAAATTGATAATCAATGTATTTTATTGTAACAATTTATATTAATAATTTTCGAATACTGATCGTAACATTTTCCAAATATTTACAATAACATTTGTGGAGGAACATCGATGGAGAGGAAAGTTTTCAACATTAGACCCTGCGACCCATCCTGCCATAGGACGAAGGAACGGGGACTCGCGCGGACCGCTGGCCACGTGGCAGGAGCGGGGCTCATCATTAAGTATGAAAGTGGTGTCTATTCGTCGTGCGGCTGCGGCTGCGGCTGCGTGCGGGTGATGACTGCGACGCGACGTCGTCTGATCACGCGACTCCCGCGCCACGCGCTCTGCTCCGCGCCGAGCACCGCGTGGGAGAACGAGTACCGCGCCACGTCACTGCAACACCGCACCGCATCTCTGTACAGTACTACGTGATCATGCGATCATGCGGGGGCGGGGGGGGGCGGGGGGAGACCCTCACCTCATGATGTAGAGCGAGCGTCGCGGCAGCAGCGCGTGGAGCCGGAGCTGAGGAAGCGTCGCGTGCTGCAGCCGCATCACCGCCTCCGAGCACAGGCTCAGACCCGCTATCACCGCGCCGCAGAACTGACGACAACAGATACATCACTACACTGACGCATCATGCGGCGCGACAGAAGGGAGGGGTCCTCACCCGGACTGCGTCGATGTGCGGCTTGATGTGCCCGGCGGGTGCCAGGTCCAGCACGTGGGCATGCGGCAGGAGCGGCGCGAGGGGGGGGAAGGCTCGGGCTCTCACTCTGTGCAGTACAGCCTCGTTGGGGGCGCTCCACGCGCTGCGCTCTGTCTCGCGGTACCCCTCGATCGCCTGAAACGATCATCACTCTCCAACTAGAAAAATTACTCAATAATACAAAAAACATATACCTTTAACATTGTATAGATAATGTCGGAGGTTATTTTTAAATATGCAAATAAAGTGGTAAACGTACATACGGCCCACCTGTTAGTACATGGTTACCTTTGGCCGCCTGCAACACCGGAGGTATCACTAGCCCGTTGCCAACTCTGAGGCATACCAGGTGAAGTCTCATTTGCAAAGCTAGCATTACTGCTTGGTGGTTGTACTTCCCCGCAGGAGTTCTTTCACAAGGAGCTATACTACTTCTGAACATACAGCTCGGCTCATTCAGATTCAGCTTACATTGTCCCAGTGGTCGTACTCGTATCTCATGCGCTTGAGATAGGGCTCCAGCTCAGCCAGCAGCGCAGCCTCCTCGGCCTCGGACACGAAGTCCGGCAGCACCTGCATATCGCGCAGCACGGCCGACCGCAGCTCCGGTTCCTCGTGCTCCGCCCAGCTCTCCGCTATCTCCACCAGCGATGGCTCTCCTGATAAAACTAGTAGTTTACTCGACTCTAACCTCCTACTGCACAACAAAACAACTAATACTAGGGCAGCACTTTCTACCAGTTGACTGACCAAATTCAAACATACAATCAGAAATAGAGTTGCAAAAATGTTGGTCAGATGAGTTTTTGGCTGTGTAATGTAACTTATTACCTAGATGCTTACATCTAGTACAGTTGTTTAATGCTTCATGACGTGGTTATTACCTGACGGTTTCATCAGCTCAACGCCGTCACGGACGCAGGCGGTGGCGCCAGTGCTCGCCTGCCGGGACAGGCGGTGGCAGAGACTTTTTAGTCTGCTATTTTTCAAGAAACTGAACGTAAGAAGACGCATTTCTGGGGATCTTAGTGAAATAATTATTCCTCATCCAAATCACAACAGGCTGCAGGCTGATCTTCAGCACTTCACTAATTATTTTTCTTTAAATCGACAGCTGCTGTTTGATGGATCGGGCTGATCAAAACAAAATTCCATGCATGACGTTGACGTTGACATTGCTGACAGTTAGTGGTGGGTCCTCAGCACGTGTGGCACCACTTTTGAAGCTATACACTTTCTTTGAAACGAGGCCTAACTATTTTCGTTTGGATGAGCTAGCACACCTGCACACCAACACAGTTGCACAATCGTGCTAGGCGCGAGCAGAGCCGCGAGGAAAGATCGTATTGGCTCGCACAATGCGCCTCGCACATAGCACTCCAATCCATTACCACACCACACAACACACAAAGTGCACACTGTGTTCCAAAGACTGCCTCGCTGCCTCGCCTCAATTGTGGTACCACAGTGTGCTGGCTCAGTTGTTAAACTGAGCCCCTCGCACGATCCTCGTTTTCAAACAGTGTGCTAACATGACTACTGACAGTTGTACAAAGACAAAGGTGGTCCGAAATTAATAAGCATTAAAATTTCATAACTAGATGGCACTAATATCGAAGCAGACTTCGCGGATACTCGTATCGTTACGATAAAAACAGAGAGTCTATGCTGAGTTTATAACATGTCAAAACGGTTACCGTATCGTCAATGTTTGACATGTTTTAAACTCAGCTGCTAGGAACTAAACATTACGTTAACCTACCTTACCGTTAACAGTTATCAGTGTAATGAATGATGATATTAGTATCCACTGGAGTATTTCTACGTTAATACCAGAAAATAATATCCGTCATTATTTGCGATGGAAACTCCATAGAAAAATGTTAAGTTCATAGCTTCGATAGGGAATTAGGGAGTGACAGAGTTCATTGTCATACACAGGGCGGGGGGGATGTCAGGCAGTGCCATGGGGCGGAAGTTCGTCTGCCCCCGTCGCGTCGCCCCCGACCAACCGACCGGATTGAAACTGAGTCACGGAGATTGTTCTGTTAACTTCTGTCTGACTCATTTCCTGACTGAACACGAATAGTTAGGCACTTTAATTAAATCCAACCTGTTGTTTTGCTTTTGGTACCTATCTCACTAAGTAGTAGGTATCAGCCGCATTTGAATGTATGAATTAAAGAAAATGCTTTATTGTAAATAGGTAAATCTTAGTCCTTATGAAATAAGTAAAAGGTATTAACCAGGTTATGTAGGTAGGCACATTGAGCTCAAAGTACCTAAGTAAGTAGGTACCTACCTAGATACCTACAACAACTCTATTTCAATGTATGATAGGACTGATACCTTGATAACCTATAAAATGGCTGAGTAGGTAGGTACCTAATACCTACCTACTCACCCTAATAATGAATACATACTTTTGATTAACTAAATAAATAAACAGCCTGCAGACACATACATAGTCCTGACTCCACACTCGGATTCTCTGTGTCTTGGGTATCAGTCGTACCATACGATGCAGATGCATAACAAATATCTGCAGAACACGCAAACATTTTTTGCGTGTCCGTCTGCGGGGATCGAGCCCGCATCTGTCGCGTCGCAGCCGGCTTATCGGCCCCCGCGGCACCGAGAGTGCATTGTTTGTGTCGGTCGAGTGACTAGGTACTAATGAGGAACCTTCCTCAGACGGTCTAAGGTCACATTACCATTTCAATAATAGATTTTCCCTATAAATATTTAAAATTTAATGATCATGTTAAACACCGCCGTGGGCGAAGGTTCGCCTGAGACGCAGAAGGGTGCGGGTTTGATTTCCGCCGCGGGACAAATGTTGGTATGATCTGCAAATATTTGTCTCGGGTCTGGGTGTTTCCTATGTATAATAGGTATGTATTACAAAATGCATATAAGTAGGTAGTAGTATATCAGTCATGTAGTTCCCATATCACAAGCTCTGCTTACTTTGGGGCCAGAAGATGCTGTGTAAAAATGCCTAACATTATCGTTTATTATTCAACAATTTTAATTTAACCTCCTCGCACATATATCTCTACCTAAGTATGGTTAGGTACGTGTAGGTAGTTCAGTGAAGAGGTAGGTAGGTTATATTGTGAGAGAGATGGAAAGTGCCGGCTGATCGATGCTGATCGCGAGACCTTGCAGCGACACTGCTATTGTCTATTGCTGACATTTAGTTTTTTCTAGCATTGGCATTGCGTCGGCGCGGGCGTCGCGCTCGTCTAAACTATGAACACCTTCCTATTGACTTTCACATCGTAATTCTGTCACATTAGTCATAATCATTCTTCTGTTATTAAGTAATTGATTTGTACGAGACCGTATGTGCGGCTTAGCGTGCTCGAGATAAAATTATAGATTTTTGGCTATGGATTGCCATTGAACTTGGCTTGGATTGAAAATGCTCCAACTCGATAAAAAATGTAGGTAGGTACCTACCTGTACCTACCTATTGTTTTGTGAAAGGATCAGTAAAAATAATAACCAGCCTGGTTTTAACCAGTTTTCTTGCCTTTATTTCCTGACTTGGTCGTGGAGGAACAGGCAGTAGATAAAATCGACGTTTCAAAGTGATCCTTGTGATTTTAGATCTTGACTTTGAATTTGTTTGCTAAGAATCTACCGTGTGCAAATATTTGTCTCCGATATGCTTAATTTTCTCAATGAGGCGTTATTTGCCTTAGTTAATGAATCGTGAATGTCGGTAAATATGCTTGTGAACCTCTTAAATAAATAAATAAATAATGCTGGACATTTTCACACAGCATCATCTAGCCCCAAAGTAAGCAGAGCTTGTGTTATGGGAACTACATGACTGATATACTACTTATATACTTTTTTTTTGTAAATACATACATATTATATATAGAAAACACCCAGACACGAAACAAATGAATGCAGATTATACAAACATTTGTTCCGTTCTAGCTATTACTTAACTAAATAAACCTTACATGAAAGGCATTATACAAGTCGTAGAGGCGTCGTCGGTCGTAACTAATTAATTTAGAAAGCTTTAACAAAAGACATCAACGCGCTCTCAGACATTGTTATAAACTACAAAATGTGTTTCACAATGGTTGAAGATGAATCGCAAGTGACGCGACCAAAGGCGGAGAAATACCTACAATACAATAGGTAGGTACCATCCAAATCACGCGCCCACGTGATAGTAATAGCTACCTAGGACATTGCTCATTCTCGCTGTCCCCCGAACTTCGGACCCATCGGGGGATTGGTGTTGACATTATAGGTACCTAGTCATTGGATGTTGCTGATAGCTTTGATATGAAGACAAAGGCTCAAGATCTGTCTTCCTTTAAACGTGACAGTACTCCTAATTTGCTTTGTTTATAAGTTGTTGCTGTAATGTGCATATTGGTCGGACGAGGCCGGGCGCGAGCGCACAAGGGCACGCATGCGGCGCGCATACAAAGAGCGTCATCTATTGACGTCACGCGCCGCCGCCGCCGCCCGGCCTGGCCTGACGCTCCAAGCACAGCTAGTATAATACTATACAAGCCCGGGTCAAGGTCTGAGGACTCATTCCATGACACATCCTCATGAACAATTCACAGCACGTGGATGTGGTGTACTGGAACGGACTTCCCATCTTAAGGTGTGGCTTCGGACCCCGATGTCGATAATTTTTTTTCCATTCAGAGCCTTGATCGTCATCCTAGTTGTGAGTAGTGCCGACCCAGAGGCAAAACGGAACCGTCAGGCAACTATGCTATGCCTCCTTGCCACTAAGCACAGGTATATACTCACTTAAGTCTTAGGGTAGCTGAGATGAGCATAAGGTACTAAGAAGAAAATTTTTATAATTAACTATCAAAAAATTGCAGCGTTTACTGAGATGTGGTGACTAAACTATAAGCTTATAATTGGTTACAACAGCAGATGTTTTATAATATTTCAACAACCAATTTTCATTTTTAGATGCGAAGGTAGGTTAAAAAGCATTATAAGGAGAATTATGTTTTATTCAATCAATGACAGGAATGCGTGGAGCGTCTCAAATCGGCATTTGCTGCAGTTAGGCGTCTTTGATTTGATACCAGTTTTGAGAAGCGTGACCAACCAGCGGTAAGCGGATCTTCACATGATAAGCTCATTTTAAACCGCGGCAAAAACATTGTTCCTCATTAAATGGAAACGAGTGAAAAACATAACCAAGCATTCGGCTAAAATGTTTACTACGGAGGGAGAGACTACGTTGCAACTGCCTACGGCACGACTACGCTCACATAATAGTTTTGTCACGTAGTTTTTGTTATGTGGCATAAAAACTCTAGCTAGAGACCCTAAAAAGATAAGAAATTCACATTAAATATCCGTTCCCAGTCTATCAATGTGGTATAGTCCTGACTTGCCCGAGTGGCAATCTTTCTAGAAAGAAAACCCTAATCATATGAAACGTCACAAAATTATACATGACAGGATGTCATGTATAATTCACCGTTCACCCCCTACCCCTTCCCCTACCCGCTCCCTTGCTTGCATTCGCTATTTTGTTTTTCTGTTATCCTAACTTGGTAGCTACATATGTGCTAACTAACTAGGCTGACCATTTTCTCTGAGTCTGCATTGAAATAAGTTTTGGGTGCCGCTGCGCTGTTGTGAATGCCCTTGAGTCCCCTCTAATAACTAATTGATAATGTTTATGTAATCGAAAATCGTGCGTTTATGATTTCTCAAGGTTCCATTAGCAATATTATTAATAAACACAACCTTTACTTTTTTTAATAATAATAACATTAAGATGATTTGTTCAAAGAAACAAATTCCAGTTTGATGTTCACACAGGCTGTATTATGACCAGACTAAAGTAAGTACTTCTGTAATTTTGAACGGTGTTCAAACAACACCGTTTTATTTGGTCGATTTACACCAAAATAGAGGAGAAAAATACCTTATTTATTTGAACTTTTCAATATTGTAATTATTCTAAATTCCGGTTTCTGAAAGAAGGGCTCCTTCTTACGTCGTGTCGCTGTGTCACTGATAAAAACAGTCATAGATTAAACATTCTTCGGAATAAAGCGATATTGTTAATCAACGGCATAATTATGTAGGGGTAGTTGCATTGTGCTTTCAGTTTCAGGAGAAGTCTTATTACACCCTGTAATCTGTATACTCTAGTCACCTTATCCTATGGAGCAGCATCTCTTAAATCGACATTTAACGAACCATACTGATATAAATGAGCGTTTTATTTTTTTATAAAAACGAGGGGAACGCTTTCGAGTTTGGTAGTCTTTGTCTTTATAGTGCTAGACTTTCAAAATTGAGAAACTGGTTAGCCATGTCTCGAACTACGCAGGGTTATGCTTTTGACAGCCACGCACGAGGTCCATCCGTTCTCTTGGATCAGTATGGCAGGATATATATTTTCAAACAAGGCTAATGCTTAAGTGTTATAGGGAAACTTTCACACAGAAAGGTGATATTTGTTTGTGCTGAGATGACATGAAAATAATAGTTTTTTGTGCATCTTTGCTGAGAACTTAAAACTGTAACACAAACCACTTGGATCAGTGTATACCCTCGCCATTTACCTAAGCTTACGAGTAGCTCAGCTCAGTGTGAGTGGCTTCCTAGCGAGCGTTACTAAGCATAAGGTGGTAAAGTACGAGTAGTGCTGAATTAATAAAAAAAAAAAAAAAATGGTGGACATATTTCACACAGCATCATCTAGCCCCAAAGTAAGCAGAGCTTGTGTTATGGGAACTACATGACTGATATACTACTTATATATATATTTTTTGTAAATACATACTTATTATGCATAGAAAACACCCAGACCCGAGACAAACATTTGCTAATCATACAAACATTTGTCCCGCAGCGGGAATCGAACCCGCAACCTTCTGCGTCTCAGGCAGGCGTTCGCCCACTGCGCCACAGAGTTTGTCAATTAATAAATGGTGTCGCAACATTTCATGAGCGCCCGCGCACGCGCACGCGCACTCAAATGTTAATTGCGAATACCACTTACCTACATACTTATTGTTTCCTCACAATACATTCATACTCGTAGTTAGGTACTTATATTCTTACATACAAAAGCTTTTTAAGATTCCCCTTCAAAAATCCTCCATACTTCATTTCTCCTGGATCGATCCTACAAACATCCTTAGGTACTTATAATTTTATACAGTTGTTTATTTAGACAGTGGCGTCGACCAACTAAACTTGATTTAAACTGTCGCTCTCTTTTACTGGTAATGCACGCGAGAAAGAGATGCCAAGAATTTTACTCCTGTCAAATCAGTTTACGTGTCCCTCTTCTTCGTGTTTATGATCAGCATGTTTTCGAATGACGACTAAACATGTACGGAAAACTCAAATAGTAAAGCCTTCCACTGGACCGAGATTGTGGGGAATCGATTAATGGTGTAGCCCAAGATCGTTCGCCATGGCACTCTTTAGGGAAGATCTATGTCCAGCGCAGCAGTGGACTTCTACATACTATTAATTATGATGATGATGTTTCCGATGGCGACGGTGACTTCGGAGCATCCACTTCCAGAGGTTCATAGGATCATAGATTTTTTTCTACGGAACCCTTCATTTTGCTTTTAGCTGCATGTTTGTACATGTAGCAACATGTCGTGAACTCGTTGTACCAACTGCTCCAGTTTCCAAAGATCGGATGCACTCAGACGATCCTTATCACTCTTGTAACACTTTGATTATTACATAATCAAATAAAGTTCATTGTAAAATGAAAGTCAAATAGCAATCTGTCACTTTTAATTATAAAAAAGTACGTAAATAATTTATCAAAATAGTTACAATAATATTGATATTGATCTACCATGGAAGTTCAAACGAGACCAAAAGTTCAGTTATATCTGCCGGCAATCTGTGCCAGCAATAGCACAGATATGATAAGTAGGTAATAGATAGTAATGCTGGAATTGCGGTGTTCCGTATTATATTATCTGTGGTTCCGGTTTGGCGGGTATGGGTGCCGGTGAAATTATTTACGTATGTATTTACTGTACCTACAGGAAAACCAAAAGCGGGTGTAACTAATAGATAAACTTATAAAAACAGCAATAATTTTCCACACATCATCATCTAGCCCCGAAGTAAGAACTTATGTTATGGGAACGACATGACTAATATACTTCTTATATAATTTTTTTTGTTAGTTAGGTACATACATATTTTATTCCAAAAACTATCGTGAACTTGACTATTCATATTGTAAAAACGGGAATTTTCACGTACTGCACTATCGGTAAAGGCACCGACTAAGTTTCGACTCATTCCGAGAGTCTTCATTAGGGTGAGTGGTTGCGACTTTCTCCTTCCGCGTCACGCCGTGCACTAATAGTAGTGTAGTGAGTCCGTGCACTAGTACTCGGAATGAGTCGAAACTTAGTCGGTGCCTTTACCGATAGTGCAGTAAGTGAAAATTCCCGTTTTTACAATATGAATACATACATATTATGTTTAGAAAACACCCAGATCCGAGACAAATAATGGTTTTAACAACTAAAAACAACTTGGAAACAAACAAATTAGTATGAACAGCCTGCATAGAATGTTTTATGGAAAGTATTTTAAGGAAATAACAGCCTGCTTATCTACCGTTGGAAAGCCCCTGCACTTCTCAAAGGGCATCCTAGCGAAAAGTTGCGAAATCACATACCACAGATTCGCAACAGCTTTGCCAATGTGTAATGTCTTGGGATATTACATAACACCTACGTTATGTAAAATCATTTTATACATAAAAAAACCATGAAGCTTGGTAGGTACTGAAGGGGCGCAGTAGCTACCATGTTGTTTGTTTCTTCGATGAGTTTAACATTTCAATAAAATATTTAAAAAAATTAGAGAGTTAGAGAGAGAGAAGTGTCATGGAAGATGTTTTTTTTCCCATGACGACGACACGACCTTTAGTATCACGGGAATGAAAAATCTCTTATAGCACTACTGGTTGTGTCGACTAGTAGTGTCATGGGGGACAAACGACAAAATGCTTCTCTTGCCTCGTTTGTAAATTGAATGAGGTGGGTCAGGCAGGGTCATCAATATGACAAGGTCGGTGTTCATTCATACACTGATTAGGTATATTGATTAGAGGTGCGAACGGACATGATTGGATGACCTTAATGATTGGCGGTTATTAACGTGCTGTAGGTACCTACTCTATGTCCTAATGTTCTTATTTAATGTTAATATTTGTTTCATATTGCCACTTATGCGTTAGCATCCTTAATAAGCACAGACAGGGTTGCTAACGCATCTAGTAAGTTTGTGAGTTTTACCTAGGGTACTAGTAGGTATACAACTATGTACAAGTAGGTATATACAGAAATACAGATGAAACAGCTACCTATCTGAAGACCGTTGCAAACGATCTTTACATAGCTCAACTGATCCAGACCACTACTAGATGGAAGCGTTCCCAAAATACTGGCTGCATTGCCACGCTGAATAGCAATGCTAATGCGTTGACCCAGATAAGAGCCAGCTCTCTGATTACGCGTGGCATCGATCATTCGCTCTGAAAGAATTTTGAAAACGCAAAGGGACCCGTTTCCCCACGGACCCAGAGTCTCAACCCCAAATATTTTATTATTATTTGTTTATTAATAAATAAACAAATAATAATAAAATAAATAAACAAATAAACAATAAACTGACGGCAGATGAGATGGTGCTAGGGTATCTACGCATGTGGCGTTCCATACCAAAGGCCTTCCCTCTCCCTTCTAGCCATATTAGGGACCCGTATTCTACAGTTACAAACTGCTAGGTACCTAATTTTATTTGCTAAAAATTTACATTGACAAATTGACATGACATTTTCACACAGTTTGGGGCTACTAAAGATAAAGCCCTAAACTAAGCAGAGCTTGAATTTTTTTTTTAAATACATAATATACCTAATTATACTTATAAAACAAATATTTGTCAGATATCCATAATGCATGAAAAACATGGGCAAAGGGTACTGAAACGTGTTGAATCCATATCCAAAATTCTTGTGTATCTCGCACGTGCACACGCGGCACTCCATTACAATTTACAACGTTCGTATTGTGTATGGACGGACGCGATCTACGTATGTATGTATTAACTATGTAGTCTGTGGGACGCGACCGACACGGACGCGCTCTTTGACCTCGGACACCCTCGAGTCTCGACATGCTATTTACAGTTTGCAATACAATACAACGTCTCTTAATAGTCTGTGAACGATATGTAACCCTGTCTCTGTTTCTCTCGCACCATTAAAAAGAGATACAACAAGCGTGAAGCTAGTCACCCGCTCTAGCTCACCAGAAAGCTTGCCATACTATGCTGTGTGAAGTGTGTTTGTCATTGTCACTGTCATTCTGTCTCTATCAGTTAATCGAACGAGTATCTCCAACTAGTCTGTGGTGTAAGCGTTGTGTTGTTGTCTAAAATATTTCGATCATCGTTTAGGTTTACGTTTGTTCGTCGGTCTTACGTTCGAGCGAGGTGAGATAATTCTGTTTAGAACGATAACGAATTTATGGAAGTTACCAAATTTCTTTACTTAAATAACCAAATGTGTACACAATAATAATGCAATAAATAGGTTAGGTTATGTTTATATCTAGTCAGGTACGTACCTAATTACATTCCTGATAATCACAGTGAAGTGAAAAAAAAGTGAAAGACTCGCTGAAAGTGTTCGAAAACCTGCAAGTGACTCTGGTGAGTTTTTCGAAGCTATACAATACAAAATAATACTACCGTACTGTTTTTGTGTGAGTGTGTGTGTAGTGTGTGTGTGTGTGTGTGAGACGTCAATACGCGGGGATACAATATTACGAGTCACACGACGGACGAGACGAGACGCCGACGACGACGTGACGCTCACCAACCAACACGATTACGGATGTAGAGTCGTCATCGTCAGTAGTTGCTGACGGCTGACTGTGTTGGTTTGGTTACTACTTGGTACCACCACCGTTAGACATACCTAGAGGAATTTTAAACATAAATGGTTTTTATTTCTGTAAAAGAAGTTTTAACAATTTCATTAGGGTTGGGACGTTCATTTAAGTAGAAAATACTTGTGTTAGAAACATATTAACATAGTAGCTACTTCATAATGAGAGGTCTTGCTAGTAGTTATGACGATATTATTTACCTACCTACACAAGATCTTGGAGGGTCCAGCCTAGCTTCGCTGGTAAAAGTAGGGCTAGATTAAACCTAACCTACGTAGTTTTGTACCTACCTAATTGGTCAGTGCCTTTGATCATTATATCATGCACGAACTAACTGTAACTATCATTCCGTTATTCCGTGCTCACCCAAGTACCTAGGTAGTCCTTAACTAGTCTGTGCTATGAGATGCTCAGCTCTCGTGGCGGCAACTATTTCTATGTTATGTAAGTACCTATAGCACAGACTTACTCGGATGATAACGCATTAACACATTGAGAATGAAGTATAACTAGATACCTACCTACACAGCCGAGAGAAAGAGGTTGATTGTTTGTTGCAGAGGGTGAGGGAGAGTGCGGGGCGGTGGGGCAGCTCAGTACCATGGAGAGGGATGAGAAGGCGCCGGCGCCGATGCGGGCGATGCTGCGCGTCCAACGCCACGCTAACTACTGGCGGACCAGCCAGCGCCAGTTCCACATCATGATCTCCTTCATGGAAAAGTGAGTAAGCAGGTAACATAAATAACAACATAATTAATCAGGATAGTTACTGTCGCACTGCTATATTTAGTCTGCTCGAAGATAGGCGAGGCAGCTGGCTAGGTGGCTGCTCATACCTGCGCAGAGGCATGCGGCCTGTCGAGTCGCTGGTGCTTTGTGATTGGTGTTCTTTGTGACCGGTGCTGTGCCGGTACTCTCTCATTTAACGAGTTCAAGCCTCGCTATACAATAATGTTGAGTACATTTAGTTATTTACCAGCTTAATTAGTATTATCGTATGGGATCGTTATATGGTAGGTATCTACCTAGGTCAATATATCTCTAGCCCAAACCTGAGTGGCCAAGTCTGACGGACTCGCAGGTACTTGACCGAGGTTACGTCAGGGTGCTGTTCGTTCAGTTCCTATGTGTTAAGTTCAAGGTTGGTGGTCTCTGTGCGGTGAGTGTGAGGTCTGTATGTTTGTATGTTTGTTTGTAGCCAGCAGGGAGACATCTCGAAGCTGCCCGGGCAGGAGCGCACGCGCGCCTGGCAGAGACTCGCGGACCTGCTGGAGGCAGCCAAGGAGGAGGGAGTCTCCGCGAGGTCCATGTATCGATGGAAAAAGGTTTGATAGTTCTTCAGATGAACTAAGGCCTAACTCTGGGGCAGAGAAAGGTTCCCGCCATTGCTAACAATGGCCAAACAATATAATTATCATATCAACGGATGGTATAATGTTCCCTCCGAAGCACTGAAGAGCTGTCTAACCAAGCTGATTTAAATAATGCAGGACATTTTCACACAGCATCATCTAGCCCCGAACTAAGCAGAGCTTGTGTTATGGGAACTACATGACTGATATACTACATATATACTTTTTTTTTTGTAAATACATACATATTATATAGAAAAAAACAACAGACCCGAGACAAATATTCGCAGATACAAATATTTGTCCCGCGGCGGGAATCGATCCCGCAACCTTCTGCGCCTCAGGCGAGCCTTCGCCCACTGCGCCACAGAGGTCGTCAAAAATAAGGCAATCATGTATGCCTGAAAATACTTTTAAACTCACCTTATGAATATACAAAATATAATGTATTAATATAAAAGGTATAATGGGCGGATCCCTTCCAGACAACCTTTGGTTGGAGAGGATGGGTGTATTCTATAATTTGGGAATTTAGTAGAGAGATGAGTGTTAAGAACGAGTGTGCGTTCAGGTGTGGAGCGACCTGAAGATGAACACCAAGCGGAAAGCGCAGCGGCTGATCAGGCAGCCGAGCGCGGAGCGGACTATTCGGCTGACCCAGCCCGAAGTACGCGTGCTGCGGATCATCGGCATGGTGAGTGTCTGATGCCTGCGGCTGATCAAGCTGCGGCAAGAGGTGCGCGTTCGATTCCGCTGTGAGACAAATAATCGCATGTTCTGTAGATATTTGTTTCTTGTCCACGGTTCTCGCAGTTCGTGATACGCACGACGCACGGATACCTGGTTGGTCAGGATGATGGTTCTGTATAAAAAAGTGTTAGCATTGTGTCAGTCAGTCTGTCCTCCTCATATGCGCAGATCAAGAAGTCCATCCCCGGCTCCGCGCTGCACCGCGTCCCGGCGCCGTCCCTGAAGACCCGGGAATCACCCGCGTCCCCCTCCACACCCCCCGACGAGGGTGTCCTCTCTCCCCCCGCGCTCCCTCAGCTGGACGAGGTAGTCCTCACGTCCCCGGCTGCGCTTCCGGAAGATATCTACGAACTAAGTATGTATTACAAAATCATATGACAATTTATGATGTTTGTTTGCGTACAAACGATTCAGTTGTTAGGCTTCGATAGTAGGAATTATGGTCTGAGAACTTTTGCTAAACATAATATTGTAGTTCTTGTAGGTTGATAATATAGGTAGGTACCAAGAAAGTACAAATGTGAACTATGTTTAGTATTGATGTTAGACATGTAGGTAAACTGATGCCAAAAGTTCTGTTACAAGTATTGCCAAAGAAACATTGCTTTCGGGGACAGATATTATAATATAAGTACAGATACCTCATCCCATACAAAAAAATGGATCGCTCTAACTCGGACTATTTTTCGGGCTATGTTGTTTCTCATAAATATGTACTAGATGCCGCTAGCGAGCGGTGCGCAGCGAGCGCCATCTAGCTTGTACTGTAGGTGGATTTAACTTACTAATCAAATATAAACAAATAGATGGCGATGAAACCTAATGAGGGTTTTGATTCAAAATAGGTAGGTACCTATGATGCTTGTGAACTGTGTTATACGTACGTATCTACCTACTTACATGAGTGTTTTTATGGTACGGCCGCCGCGGCCACAGGTTAGATAATTCTAGATTCTAGACCTAGACCTTTTTTTGCTGCATTACTTTATTCCTTGATCGTCATCACTATCATCAACGTGAAGAAGTCCACTGCTGTACATAGGCCTCCCTAGACCTAACGAGTGGATTTGTAAGAAATACAAGATTAGGTACTTATTTTTCCCCTACAAGAGAATGTTACAACTCGGAATCTACCTAGGTAGGTACCTACCTACATAATATTCAACTAGGAAAAGAAGACGGTTTTCTACTTGCAATAATAGAATATACCTAATTATACAAGTAGAAAATGAAAATGAATTGAAATAAAACACAGTAGGTAGGTATTTAAGCCAAATAATAAATATATTTTTTCAACACAATTGCTTGAAAAGTGAAGTCTGTAAGTACGTAGGTATAAGTAGGTAGCTTGAAATGTAAGAAAACCTACCTAACGAAAGTATCTAGTTAAGTAGGTAGGTATACCTATTGATGTTGGGGTAGGTACCAAAACATACGTAGCTATGTTTGGTGCGGTTGGCTGTGTATGTTGATAATATGTTTTAATATTGGCACAGATTATATAACATTAATTAATCTATTCATGGACAGTTGTTTGAAAGAGTTGAAAGAAAGTGAATGTGGATTAAGAATGAATGAGTTACTCGTCAAATGTCTTCTTTACGCCGATGATCAGGTTATACTTGCGTCATCGGTGGATGAGTTACAAGAGATGGTAACAATGATGCATGAAGCGTTTGAAAGAAAAGGGATGAAAGTTAATGTGAGTAAGACGAAAGTAATGGTTTTTGATAAAGATGAATGTATGAATGCATGTGATATTGTGATCGGCGGAGAGAGAGTGGAACAAGTAAAAGAATTTGTATATCTGGGGACTTTGTTTACTAGAGATGGGAAGCATGAGAAAGATATTGAAAGGAGAGTGAATGCTGGAAATTAAGTGAATGGGGCACTTCACTCCTTCATGAGCAGCCGGCAATTGTCTGAGACGGCACGACTAGCCGTGCATAAAGGAGTGTTAGTGCCGACATTAATGTATGGAAGTGAAAGTTGGGTATGGCAGAAGAAACATCAAAGTCGAGTGAATGCAGTGGAGTTGAGAGCTTTGAGAAGTATGTGTGGTGTAACTTTGAGTGATAGAGTGAGGAACAGCGTGCTAAGAGAGCAGTGTGGAGCGAATGAAGATGTAGTAACGACAGTTGAGAAAGGTATGTTGAGATGGTTTGGGCATATAGAAAGGATGGACGAAAGTAGATTAACAAAACAAGTATACAAGGCGAGCGTGAATGGGATAGTTGGTAGAGGAAGGCCTCGGCGAACGTACTCTGACCAAATTGGAGACATTTTAGAGAAAGGCCAGGTCAGAAGTACACTAAACCGCCGAGCCCGTATGAATAATGTGATGAGGATGAATGAAGCGAAAGAGGTATGCCAAGACCGTAGCAAGTGGAAATCCTTGGTCTCTGCCTACCCCTCCGGGAAACAGGCGTGAATATATGTATGTATGTATGTATTTTATAATACCTACTGTATGTTCTGTGTTTATTATTAACTAGCTTCTGCACAAGGTTTCGCCCGCGTGGTATTCGGATAAAAAGTAGCCTGTGTTATTCTGATGTATGACCAATATTACTGTAAAGTTTCATCAAAATCCTTTCAGTAGTTTTTGCGAAAGAGGAACAAACATCCATCCTCACAAACTTTCGCGTTTATAAAATGAGAACCTAGGATTATATTGAAATAGGTAGGTAGATGTTTGACTCATTGAAAAAAAACAGTAATAACTGAATGTTCAGAATCTGTTTGGCAATTTTCATACAATTTAATACCTAGGTACCTTACAATAAGAAGCAAAATCGTGCCGCGATGTTAAACCCGCCGCGACGTTTCCTGCTCTATAGAGCGGGCGTTGCCGAGGCGCGGGAGCGGGAGGGGTTACGACTATGAGTAAGGTACCCGCGCGGCTCTGACGCACAGTAAGTAGGTATGTAGGTACATAATATGTTTGTTGACAACCTCTGTGGCGCAGTGGGCGAAGGTCCGCCTGAGACGCAGAAGGTTGCGATTCCCGCTGCGGGACAAATGTTTGTATGATCTGCATTCATTTGTCTCGGGTCTGGGTGTTTTCTATGTATAATATGAAAGTATTTACAAAAAAAAAATACAATTAGTATATCAGTCATGTAGTTACATAACACAAGCTCTGCTTACTTTCGGGCTAGATGATGCTGTGTGAAAATGACCAGCATTATTTATTTATTTACTTTTCACGCAAAAACTAATGAACCGATTGCGATGAAACTTGATAGGTAGGTACGTAGCTGTTACGTTTGATCCCGATATTCCCACGGAATCGAAACTTACGCGGTTGAAACCGCGGAGTGCACCTAGTTTATTAATAAAAAGCAGATAACATTCAAATTTTAGGGTTCCTACTTTCCATTCATATTGTAAAAACGGGAATTTTCACGTACTGCACTATCGGTGAAGGCACCGACTAAGTTTCGACTCATTCCGAGAGTCTTCATCAGGGTGAGTGGTTGCGACTTTCTCCTTCCTACTTTAAAAAAAAACCAAAACTACTAGGTATACAAAGTTTAAACCCCCACTCCCATCTAAATTTCAGCTTTCTAGACTTTGGCTGAGCATTAATAGTCAGTCAGTCAGTCAGTCAGGATATATGTTTTTATAAGTAAAGATAGATTTCCTACGTTAGATTGTGTGAAATATAGGTGGTTACCTACCTATATTTCGTTATCTATATTCCATACAAAACAACACGCAAGCGTTTGCAAATAGTTTCATCTATCACTATGCAGCACAAACTAAACAAAACAAATCTTGCCAAACTCAAAGTAGTATAAATGATTTCCGCTTGAAGAATGACGACAACATCGAATTTTAAGAAAATAAGAAAATGTGATTTATGAGCTCATTATTTCATTTTCTAATACAAAAGAGTTTTTTTTTAAATATGGACATACCATTTATTTTATGTTTTAGGACCTAATTTCGAGTTATCCTCAAACTTCAACAACAAAGCGATACCTATAACCATATACCACCATCTGTTGAGATTTTTTCGAACTAATCTTTTTAGTAAAAGATGAGATCCCGTGCTTTCGGGTGAGAGTTTTGTATTCGCGTTTTAGGACTCCGTATAGACGTATCGGTGTAAGTTTCGTTTATTTGTCTGTTACGATGCTATTCTTCGAAGTCGATTCGTCTTCAAGGTCTGTTCTTATGAACCTATAGAATAGGATCTATAGGCACGAGTCACTAGGGGCGCTGTAATCTACGATGGAAACTCACGTAGGCAGTTTCCATTCTTCATTGAATGAACGTAAACGAACATTCGCACGGTACAGCATTCGACGAGTGGGGTCGGCAGGTGAGCCGAGACCCGCTGACGGAGGCCAAATCCGAGGCGGAGTCGGAGGGGCGAGCGGAGCTCAGCGACGGAGAATCCTTCTCCTGGCCGAATGCGCCCTCGCCCGCCGACCTCTCGGATCAGTTAGACCCCGAGGAGCGGATGGAGTGCACTGAGCGGGCGGGCCTCTCGGATCAGATAGACCCCGAGGAGCGGATGGAGCGCACGGAGCGGACGGGCCTCTCGGATCAGATAGACCCCGAGGAGCGGATGGAGCGCACGGAGCGGACGGGCCTCTCGGATCAGATAGACCCCGAGGAGCGGATGGAGCGCACGGAGCGGACGGGCCTCTCGGATCAGATAGACCCCGAGGAGCGGATGGAGCGTACGGAGCGGACGGGCCTCTCGGAGCCCGAAGCCGCTGCGGAGCGCTGCGGCGGAGGCGGTGGGGGGGCGGTGCGTCCGGACCTGCGGGGACACACCAGCACGCGCGGTCAGTACGCTCACACACCTCGCCCCGCGCTGATCATCAGCGATGCTGATCCTCTGTTTGAACTCCGACAGGAGTGCGAGTGCGGGCGTCGCGGGGGTCGCGGGGGTCGCGGGGGTCGGTGCTGCGGTGGGCGGCGTCGGAGCGGCGCCGGCGCGAGGCGGAGCTGCGTGTTCGCGCGGCCGAGCTGCGCGCACAGCTCCGTCTGCAGCGCCTCTGCCACCGCGCCCTCGCCCTGCTCGAGACCTGCCTCGACAGGTACGCACGGCTCCGTCTGCAGCGCCTCTGCCACCGCGCCCTCGCCCTGCTCGAGACCTGCCTCGACAGGTACGCACGGCTCCGTCTGCAGCGCCTCTGCCACCGCGCCCTCGCCCTGCTCGAGACCTGCCTCGACAGGTACGCACGGCTCCGTCTGCAGCGCCTCTGCCACCGCGCCCTCGCCCTGCTCGAGACCTGCCTCGACAGGTACGCACGGCTCCGTCTGCAGCGCCTCTGCCACCGCGCCCTCGCCCTGCTCGAGACCTGCCTCGACAGGTACGCACGGCTCCGTCTGCAGCGCCTCTGCCACCGCGCCCTCGCCCTGCTCGAGACCTGCCTCGACAGGTACGCACGGCTCCGTCTGCAGCGCCTCTGCCACCGCGCCCTCGCCCTGCTCGAGACCTGCCTCGACAGGTACGCACGGCTCCGTCTGCAGCGCCTCTGCCACCGCGCCCTCGCCCTGCTCGAGACCTGCCTCGACAGGTACGCACGGCTCCGTCTGCAGCGCCTCTGCCACCGCGCCCTCGCCCTGCTCGAGACCTGCCTCGACAGGTACGCACGGCTCCGTCTGCAGCGCCTCTGCCACCGCGCCCTCGCCCTGCTCGAGACCTGCCTCGACAGGTACGCACGGCTCCGTCTGCAGCGCCTCTGCCACCGCGCCCTCGCCCTGCTCGAGACCTGCCTCGACAGGTACGCACGGCTCCGTCTGCAGCGCCTCTGCCACCGCGCCCTCGCCCTGCTCGAGACCTGCCTCGACAGGTACGCACGGCTCCGTCTGCAGCGCCTCTGCCACCGCGCCCTCGCCCTGCTCGAGACCTGCCTCGACAGGTACGCACGGCTCCGTCTGCAGCGCCTCTGCCACCGCGCCCTCGCCCTGCTCGAGACCTGCCTCGACAGGTACGCACGGCTCCGTCTGCAGCGCCTCTGCCACCGCGCCCTCGCCCTGCTCGAGACCTGCCTCGACAGGTACGCACGGCTCCGTCTGCAGCGCCTCTGCCACCGCGCCCTCGCCCTGCTCGAGACCTGCCTCGACAGGTACGCACGGCTCCGTCTGCAGCGCCTCTGCCACCGCGCCCTCGCCCTGCTCGAGACCTGCCTCGACAGGTACGCACGGCTCCGTCTGCAGCGCCTCTGCCACCGCGCCCTCGCCCTGCTCGAGACCTGCCTCGACAGGTACGCACGGCTCCGTCTGCAGCGCCTCTGCCACCGCGCCCTCGCCCTGCTCGAGACCTGCCTCGACAGGTACGCACGGCTCCGTCTGCAGCGCCTCTGCCACCGCGCCCTCGCCCTGCTCGAGACCTGCCTCGACAGGTACGCACGGCTCCGTCTGCAGCGCCTCTGCCACCGCGCCCTCGCCCTGCTCGAGACCTGCCTCGACAGGTACGCACGGCTCCGTCTGCAGCGCCTCTGCCACCGCGCCCTCGCCCTGCTCGAGACCTGCCTCGACAGGTACGCACTCCACATCTCTCACACTATATGCCCTTCTTTTAAGATTGATTCGTTATACTGAACTTTGAAACCCTCGACTGGTGGCTTGTGGTGATAGAACCTCTCTGAAGTGGTACAGATCGAGGTGGAACTGTACAGCGTTCACCGTCGTTCCCTCCTGCAGTGATATCGCTTTGTCCATGACGTAATCGTATGTAAAAGGAGTAGCCTCCGTCGGCGATCGGCCGTGGGCAGCCGTGGGCAGCGAGTCGATGAGTGTATCCTGGCGCTGCGCTCATGTGATGATGCGATGAGAGTTGGTGTGCTTCAGGTCGAGGGAGGGGCGGTCGCGGGGCGGGGGGCTGCCGAGCCGGCCGATGGTGCTGCATCCGGACCGGGACTGCTAGCCGACATCCGAGAGACCGGGGCGGGGCGGGGGGCTGCTGACCCGGCCCGTGGTCCTGCATCCGGACCGGGAATACAAGCCGACATCCGAGAGACCGGGGCGGGGCGGGGGGCTGCTGACCCGGCCCGTGGTCCTGCATCCGGACCGGGAATACAAGCCGACATCCGAGAGACCGGGGCGGGGCGGGGGGCTGCTGACCCGGCCCGTGGTCCTGCATCCGGACCGGGAATACAAGCCGACATCCGAGAGACCGGGGCGGGGCGGGGGGCTGCTGACCCGGCCCGTGGTCCTGCATCCGGACCGGGAATACAAGCCGACATCCGAGAGACCGGGGCGGGGCGGGGGGCTGCTGACCCGGCCCGTGGTCCTGCATCCGGACCGGGAATACAAGCCGACATCCGAGAGACCGGGGCGGAGGCACGGTGCTGCGGCCGCAAGAAACCTATTTCCGGAGACGATTACTTATGATAATTTAATTTAAGAAACAAAACATCCAACACGCATTCAAAGAAAACTAAAGTAGTTTTATTTATTTCAACTGTTGGAACATCTGTAAACAAACACTTAGACACCTTACTTACTTTAGCAGCGTGCTTCTTAGACACCCCTCTTATTCATAATCACTCTCTTACTTTAGCAGCGTGCTTCTTAGACACCCCTCTTATTCATAATCACTCTCTTACTTTAGCAGCGTGCTTCTTAGACACCCCTCTTATTCATAATCACTCTCTTACTTTAGCAGCGTGCTTCTTAGACACCCCTCTTATTCATAATCACTCTCTTACTTTAGCAGCGTGCTTCTTAGACACCCCTCTTATTCATAATCACTCTCTTACTTTAGCAGCGTGCTTCTTAGACACCCCTCTTATTCATAATCACTCTCTTACTTTAGCAGCGTGCTTCTTAGACACCCCTCTTATTCATAATCACTCTCTTACTTTAGCAGCGTGCTTCTTAGACACCCCTCTTATTCATAATCACTCTCTTACTTTAGCAGCGTGCTTCTTAGACACCCCTCTTATTCATAATCACTCTCTTACTTTAGCAGCGTGCTTCTTAGACACCCCTCTTATTCATAATCACTCTCTTACTTTAGCAGCGTGCTTCTTAGACACCCCTCTTATTCATAATCACTCTCTTACTTTAGCAGCGTGCTTCTTAGACACCCCTCTTATTCATAATCACTCTCTTACTTTAGCAGCGTGCTTCTTAGACACCCCTCTTATTCATAATCACTCTCTTACTTTAGCAGCGTGCTTCTTAGACACCCCTCTTATTCATAATCACTCTCTTACTTTAGCAGCGTGCTTCTTAGACACCCCTCTTATTCATAATCACTGTCTTACGTTAGCAGCGTCCTTAAAGCTCTTTATTAATGTTAGAAAAGGACAGGGTTAGTTAGCGAGGGATTATGAATAAGTTGGTTAGTTCTGGGTATTTTAAGAGCGAAGTCGCACGGAGGTGTCTTTTTATTGGAACATTTTTCTTTTCCTCTCCATGAAGAAGGCACTCTTTAAAATCCTACAGCACGCTACTAATTCTGTAAGGTGTATAAAACCACGGCAACATAGACTTAAGTGTATTATGACGCTTTCAGATCATTAATCATGATAAAGTGGTTTGAGCCATTGTTTACCATTTCTTACAATAAAAGACAACGTAAATGGTGTATTTACGTTGTGACAGCTCCGCAGTCACTCATAGTTATCGCAATATATTCCTAACTACTCACTAAGTGTATAGATAGATACCAATTTATCTATTTACAGCGAGGTTCCGCAGGTAAAGTCCCACAAAGCCTTCGCTAACTCCATCTCAAACATAGCGGTGCACAGCACACAACACACAGCACGCAGTGCGGTGACTCCGCATCCTGACATCTCTCCTCACCTCTATCTATCTACTCGTAGGTACCAAAGTTGTGCACAAAGAGACAACGTATACCTATCTGCTAAACTAATTATCTATTAAGTACCTACCTCTGGGTAATATTCATTAGGAAAGCATATCGCTTGTTTGCGACAATGTAGACATAACTCAAAAAGTATGATTTTACAGGAGGGCGTTTTTTAAGTTTAACTGAGAATATTTTTATAATAATTGCCTTTTGAAACAAGGCTTCGTTACGTAATGACGTTGACATTAGGAACCACCAGCGTGAAAGAGATAGTGCTATAACGTCACATCCTCTCTTTCGCTGTTACCTTAACTCTTAGAGAAATGACGTTTTTGAAGAAAAAACTACATTTAATTTAGAACCGACGTGTATAATTAACTCAAATATCTTGATTTTTGAGATATGTCTACCTTGTCGCAAATGAGCGATATTAATAAAATATTGCGAATATTTACGTCATTTTGAGTATAGAGAGGTCAAAGTCAAAGTCAAAGTCAAAATTCATTTATTCAATAAAATCACAAGGACCACTTTGAAACGTCGGTTTTTATCTAGGTGCCTGTTCCTCCGCGACCAAGCCAGGAAAGAAAGGCAAGAAAACAAGGCTGGTTATTCTTTTTAATGATCCTTTTACAAAACAATAGGTTCGAGTTGGAGCATTTTCAATCCCAAGAGTTTTTGTCATCTAAATAATCAGATATTTTATAGTATGCCTTTTTATAAAGCTTTTGTTTAATTACGTTTTTAAATTTGTTAATTGATAATTTTTGTATATCTCTTGGGAGTTTGTTATAAAAGCGTACACCGTGCCCTTTCAACGATTTACCAACTTTATGGAGTCTACAAGTGGCAACAGCGAGTTTATCTTTATTTCTAGTATTAACATTGTGATTATCGCTTTTTTTCTTAAACAAATTAATATTTTTGTGAACATACATCAGATTTTCATAAATGTATTGACAATGGAATGTCATTATATTTATTTCTTTAAACTTTTCGCGAAGTGATTCTCTGGGGCCCATATTATAAATTGCTCGAACAGCCCTCTTCTGCAGCACAAAAATGGTATTGATATCAGCAGCACTCCCCCACAGCAGTATACCGTACGACATAATGCTGTGGAAGTAGCTGAAGTAAACTAGTCTAGCTGTGTCAACGTCTGTATAAAGACGGATCTTTTTGGTAGGTTTGGAGCCCGTTTTGGTGTAAATGAGCACAACATTTCAAAATTGAAATTGTGTTATCGAGTTATTCAGGAAATGTTGTTTTTCTGCTAACTTTGTCCAGCAACGGGAGTGAAACCCACACCTCTTGACCGACCCCCACCTTGTCTAAGAGGTAGGTAGGTAGGTACGCGCATGTACAGCTGAGTCGGCGCGCGTTGTTTGCATACCTACCTAGGTAGGTAGGTAGGTACATACGGCGCGCGGCGGAGGTAATGAACTCCGCGACTCTATTATTAGGAAATAGGTCGCGAGCTGCGAACAAACATTATGTACCTATCTACCTACCTACCTACCTACTCCACGCAGCTATGTGTTGATGATTTCACTCACTTAGACAAACTGATCTTTTATCTTTATAGTAAATACCTACCTACCTTTAGTCCCCGTCTCTCAGAGGATATCCTAATCTCATTAATGTTGATGTTCATCATACCTAACTTGTGTTAGGTACCAAGTTACGAATAGATGTTGTAAAATCTAGTCCTAGGGGCACAAATTAAGAGTTATCTTTCTACAATATGTATAAGTTTTATTCGTCTAGCTCAACCACAAACGAAATTAATTCCAGAAAAAACGTAATCCCAGCAGAAAGTCAATTTGTTGAACTCAAAAACGGCTGGAGACAGAAATAGGTGGGTATTGTAGATATTACTGTGGCTCTAATTGCCACCCTGCATATTTAAAACTAGTTTTTGCCAGCGGCTTTGCACGCCCATTTTCCCCCTCAAAATGTAAAATCTAAAAACTCTGAAACAAGTAAATCTTATTCGGAAGCTGTTCTTCAAATTTCAAAGACTCATACGAAGTTCCTTCCCCCATTTCCCCCCTTAAAGTGGAATTTCCAAATATCCTTTCTTATCACATGCTTACGTTATAAAACAAACCTATGTTCCAAATTTCAGCTTTTGGCTGTGCGTTGATAGATCAGCTCGTCAGGACAAACGACTTTATATGTATAGATTTTGTTTTCTACAATAACGCACGCCCTGCCTGGATATGTGTTACTGCACCAAATAAAACTTCTCTACAAATCCTCGTTTCAATGACACCTCATATGCCAGACAGGGTGACCTAGAAACCACCAGTGATGAAATAGAAGATGGCGGAGTGGTCGATTAGCTCGCTGCATGTCCGGAATACTTATTGCCTTTCATACGTAATAGGTAAGTTAGGTAGTTAGGTACTTACCTATTGCTTACCTTTAAGTTTAGACTCGCGTTGGCGGGCGGCGGGTGTTCGATATTAGTCATTCTCTGTGAACAGTGATAAGTTTGGTCACAGATATAAGTTTATTGGTGGGTGCGGCGATGCGGATCCTACACTACAACAAAGTCAACATTCATGGATTCATTAAAATCACAAGGATCACTTTGAAACGTCAATTTGACCTACCTACCGCCCGCCAGTTGCCACTGCGACCAAGACAGGAAAGAAATACGAGAAACAAGACTGGTTATTCTTTTAAATGATCCGTTTACGAATCAATAAGCACATTTTGCAATGAGTTGGAGTAATCTCAATCCTAAGCTTTTTTATCGTCTAATCTAAATAATCCGGTATGTCCCTCAAAGGTTCGCTGGAATAAAAATCTTGTTAGGGTTAAGCTCGCCTTTCTACATGTCCTATAAGTAAGTTTTTATCTGTATTTTCTGTGTGTAAAATAAAGTATAATTAGGCTTTTTTATAAAGTTTTCGCATAATTACCTTTACCGATAACTAAGTAGGTACCTATACCTACTCTACTGATAACACGATAAGAATCTGGGTCTGTCAGATTTAGCTGCGTTATCTTATCTGTGTACAAACGTGAGATTAGAACCATCTGTCCACAATCCACAAGGGATTATATTACCCGAGCCGAGTGCACGAGAACACAGGGGCGGGGCGCGGGTGTGAGGCACGGGCGTGGGGCACGGGGGCGGGACACGGGTGTGGGGCACGGGGGCATCCGCCCTCTATACACACAACACTTAACTACCTACGTAATTATATCAATTTAAATACCTATTTCGTATTTACGTTTATTTTTACCTACTTATTTAAACTTGCTTCCGCGTATATTATATTACTAGCTGTTGCCAGCGGCTCTGCGCGCGTGGCGTCGTGTTTAAAAAAAAAATTATATACTCATAGTAACTTTCCCCTCCCTTTAAAATGAAAATCCAAAAAATCTGAAACACGTAATTATTTATGTTTCCTTAAAAAAAACGATACTCGCAAACAAACTAACTCTCTATTTCCCCCCTTCAAATGTCAAAATCCAAAAACCTGAAACACGTCAATGGCGTCGATTCTCCTGTAATCCAACTTAACATTCTTATATCTATCGCTCTCTTTTTCTAACAATAACAAAAGAAAAAGATAGCAACTATTTCGGTGCTGTCAAATTAGTTAAGTTTAGTCGTGATTAAAAAACATGCTGACTATAAACACGAAGAAGAGCAACACGTAAACTAATTTGACTGGAGTATTAATCTTGCCGTCTCTTTCTTGCTTGCACTAAGAAAAATTAGTAGTAAAAGAGATTAGCATTAGTAAAAGAGAGCGACGCGACGTTTAGTTTATTATTTATTCATGCCCAGAAGCTGTATTTCAAATTTTAATGTTTCAAACTTCAACGAACAAAGACTTTCATACAAAGCTCCCCCCTATCTCTCCTCCAAATAGCAGACATTTCAAAAAATCCTTTCTCAGCACATGCTTACGTTATAAGTATCCTATCAATATTATATACGCGAAAGCTTGTAAGGATGGATGTTTGTTACTCTTTCCCGCAAAACTACCTCACGGATATTGATGAAACTTTACAGTAATATAACTTATACATCAGAATAACACATAGGCTACTTTTTATCGTGGGCAGAAGTTAGTATAACATAAACCTATGTTCCAAATTCAGCTTTCTAGACTTAGCAGAACCATCTGACTGTCAGAATCATGCGCAAGGAAGGACGACATCATATATGTACATAGGTAGGTACTTTGTCTTTACTGTTGCACCCTGTACTGTCCACAATTTGAACCGTGCTCACACATATTATAATACAAGTACCGTGGTCGGTTATGTGAGAGACGAGGGACGGCTCTAGCTCTAACGAGTGGCATAGTGCAGCGCAGTGCAGTGCCGCAAACGCTACATTTTGCATCCATCCCATCTGCACGCACACACGGAGGAAGATCCGCATTCACGCGGTCCTGACGCATTCATATCTGGATCTGTCGGCATGGGCAAAGGATCACAAAATTCTGGTCGATATGCAAGGTTTTTAACAGTCAAACGTAGCCTTGACCTCACTCTAGGATTCCCTGACTCAGAAACTACGAGTACCATGGTACCAATCAACACTTAAGACCCGGAACAAATATCTGTAGAATCTGCAAACATTTGCCGCGCAGCAGCGGGGATCGAACCCTCTCGCCTCGCAGCCGGCGGCGGCGGCGGCGGCGGCGGAGGCTGCTCGCCGATATCTTACTACAACTCCATTCTGTCAGGTTTCAGTCAGTGGGTGGTCTGCGAAGCTGCTTGACTGCCATCATTCTGATTGATCTGAATCCAACAAGTCCGGTCGCTACCAGTCTAACTAGCATCTCAAAAATAAACTGTAAAGTTGTATCACTGGAGGTTCCCTATGCGTGCGGTGAACGGGACTCGTTCGGGCGAGTAGTACATAGAGGTGCGGAAGTGGGGCACTTCCCTCCCCCCCCTCTCCCCCTCTCCCCTACGGTCAGCTGACCCCGATGTTCCGGTCCATCTCTCCACGCGTGCTGCCAACTGTTGCACCATCGCACCGCATCGCACCTAAGACAGTGAATCTAGATAGGTACATAGGTACTTATGTTGGAAGAGGTGAAACTAGTGCACTGGAAACGTAGACTATATAATGCGAGGGAGATATCGGGCCATGACAGGAGATCAGAATCCATACCTAACAGCACAATGTGCTTGCGCGTCCACACACTGTTCCAGAACCGATGTCTGGACGATTCCAGACATGTTTTAAATTATAATGAAACTACTTATGTGGAGCTCCACCTAAGGAGTTTCATTATGATTTAAAATAATGAAAGGACATTTTGGCAAGGTTTGGTGATGGTAAGACCCTGAGTGATTGGTGGCTGAAGGGCTACACAAAAGCCATGCCAGATCGACAGCACGTCCAATAAATAAATGAATCTAGTATAATTAGTGTGTAGTATAATTTAATGAATCAGTAAGTAGTTATATAATTTGGTACATTAGAAAAACAAAACGAAAACATAAAATATTTTACAATATTGTTCTGCCAAATAGTCTGGGATTATGAAGTCCTAAGCTCGGTTTCCACCGGGGTCAATTCAATTCAATTCAAAATATTTTATTACATTTAGATACATACAGTACACTTGGAAAAGTCAATTTGTATACATCATTTTAGCTATTTTGTTACTTAAGTAGGTAATAACTTAACTTAGGTTAGCATAATTATTATTTTAATTAAAATCCAAAATTAACAAGTGAAAACAAATATTAAATAATTTAAAAGTGAACACTATTTAGATCATCAGCAATTGCTTCGTCAAGATTATAATAAGATTTTTCCAGTAACAATTTTCTAACTCTTATACTAAAATCTGCATCATCTGTATTCCGCAGAGCAAGTGTTAATTTATTGAATAGTTTAATACTGATGCATAAGAAACTATTACCAACCTTGGTAAGTCTGTGTTTTGGAAGACAAATATTATTCTTATTTCTAGTATTATATATATGGTTGTCACATTTCAAATCAAATTTATTAATATTCATTTTTACATACATTAGGCTCTGATAAATATATTCTCCAGTCATTGTCATAATATCTAATTGTTTAAACTTTTGTCGACAAGATTCTAATATTTTCATTTGCAAAATAGAACGTACTGCCCTCTTTTGCAATATCAAAATTCTATTAGACTGAGAAGCGTTTCCCCAGGCAAAAATACCATACGTCATAATAGAGTGACGTATGGTATTTTTGCCTGGGTATTTCCACCCTATGCGGGAAATTGGTAAGCGGGACAGACTCCGTTTCGACATAATAGGTTTACACTTCCACTAGCAAAGAGTTTTGACAGGTGCCTTAAACGACACAAACACTGCAAAAGAGAAATGATGAAAGAGAGGGATGCGCGGAGCGAGCAGAGCGGGAAAGGATGCATAACTTTTCTGTACCTTCCCGGGTAGTTCGTACAATTCCTAATTTGTACAACGATATCGTTATTTTTTTTCCTTTTTCGTACAAAGAACCTACTGATTTGTGCAAAATCTTATGGAAATTAACGAATTTAATTTTCTAGCAAATGTATGTATAATTTTCTTGTAATTTTCTTGCGTTGTGTTGTGGGTTCGAACCTTGGGGCTAATTGACAGTTAGAATGTCCGGCCTCAATCACCAGCCCGAACTAAATATCATGAGCGGAGCCTCGCATGTGTCAATCAATGGTACCTTGAGCGGTGAAGGACTGTCCTTCTCCTGTTTCGCTAATATGTAATTATTTGTTGGCCAATGCCTAGGTACCTACCTTCGAGCGACCACTACACAAGTTGGATGATTCACAACAAATTAGATTTGCAAACTAATCAATTCTGGAAGGCGAATAGAGGCACTGATAATCAGTACTCATGCATTATTTTAAAGCGGGAATTTTCACGTAGTTTCCGAGGATCAAAAAATGTTTAATCTGTGGTGTAAACAATGCTGAACCGGAGAAAATTTTACACTTTTCGTGAAACTGATGACTTTCTTCATTTATTCTTGATTGAACATGTTTCAAAATTATTATTGTCGTCTCTGGCATGCAAAGTGCACAATTTTCCGTCATTGAAGCAAGTCTCTGAGAGGAAAAAGTGCGCTTAAATCTTATAATAACCTACCTCGGTACCGAAGGCCGCGACGCGCAAAAACAGACCGTCACGACACCGGCGCAGCGATCCTTTACATTTGAAGTCAATTAATAGTGAATAGGATGTTGACAGCGTTGCAGGTAGGTAGGAACATATTGGTAGCTGGTAGCTGGTAGTAACCAGCAGAGGGCACGGATTGACGAAACGGGTCAAGGTGCATCTTGCGGTTTCTGCACAATACGACAAAACGCTTGTACACCACATGTTCCACATGTTACTGCTGGAGCTGGAGTGGTACCTAATAAATATGTACGCAAGTAGGTATTTAATAAAGGCAAGTAAGTGTAGGTAGGTAAGTACTACAAAAAACTTGTTGACCACCGGCGGCGGCGGCGGCGGCGGCGGCGGCGGCGCTCGTCTCGGGTAGCACTAGAGGCGAAACTTATACCGCTATCTAATAACGCGGAGTTTGAAATCAATGTAACGGGATCTCGTTCCTGGGTTCGTGTCGCGAGTCGCGACGCGTCTACCTGCGAGCTTCGGCAAGCCTTGAGGCGAGTCCGGGGCGGAAGCGCGGGGAGCGGGGCGGCGGTGGCGGTCAAGGCCGCGGGGCGCACGCGGCGCGACGGCTCAGGCTAGTCAGGCTCAGTCCGGCCCGCGCTGCGCCCGCGTCCAGTCCTGTTGTCGCTCGTCCGTCGCGCATCCACGCAGCGCAGTGCAGTGCAGTGCAGTGCAGTGCTACAAACACACGCAGCGTCCGGCTCGGGTCGTCGACCGCGCGACATGCGCCCGCGCCCGCACTCCGCCTGCTGCCCCGCGCCCCGCCGCGACCCCCTCGCACTCCCTGCGACCGCACACTAACACTACACACAAGGTGAGCCACCTCACCTCCACCCCTTCGTCTGCTACCCTGGTGTCGCGCCCCACCCCTCCGCCCCCGCACCGCACCGGTTCAGCATCCGTGAATGTCGTGATTCTCTAGTGAAAGGTTACCTGCCTTACCTGGTTAAGTTTGTGTTCGTAGGATGTGAATCCCTGAGAGATAGGTGAACATTATGTTAGGTCAGGAGGATGTTGAGATCGCAGCATTAGTCGGAGGCGGGTTTCCCCCACATTGTCAGTCGGGTCGGTGATACGTCATGCGTCATAGGTAGGGAACGTTGGAGCGCCCGTCAGTGAATCTGACGTGAACCCATCATCGATCAATAACGTTTCTCAGTTAAATCTGAACGAGCTGTGAATTCAATGATGTTGTCGTCTATTTTCGGTTTTGCATCTGGAAGTACCTACCTAGGTAGGTAGTAGCTACCGTTAGTTCAACCCCGCGCCTGCGCCCGCGCCGGTGGAGATGCGCGAGGAATGCGCTCCAACACGAACGATCACGATAGGCCACGGCCGCCTCTATCGACGCATAGCCTACCATACTCATTTATGTATTTACCTACTTACATTTTATTTTATAATCTTGATGTAAATTCAGTTTATTCAGTGTATTATTTGCGTTGGGCAAGATCGCAGTACGCAACCTTGTCCGAGATTGTTCTAATAAAACTATCTGTTACGTGGAGGTCGAGAGTCGAGTGCGCTCCTGCTTGACTGTGTTCGCTGAGGCGTTCGGGGCGAGGAGAGAAGAGAGAAGAGAGGATGAGTTATTGTCGAGGAGGGGTCACCAGTGATGTCTCGTTGTGCGAGATAGGTACCTACCTGTTGTGCATGTTATGCAATGCATGCTTTGATTCCGAGATCTGTGCTGTTGTGTAACCCCGGAGACGATGCTTCCGATGACGGTCGGCCGCCATACGTAAACATAAACTATCACTGGAAGGAAGATCGACCACGCTCACCGACCGTACCGTTTGCTGCTCTGCGATGATTATTATTGTAAAATACTGATCGAAAACATGATGATCTTAGACAAGTCTCTAAAAGAAACAATTATTTTTACAAAATTAAAGAAAGACTCGTTTGATCTGAAGTAAGGTAACACTCGGTTTAACGTCCGTTCAAGTAAATCACGCCATCTCATAAACACTAACTTTCATACAAACAGAAACAATGAAATCGACTACTCGATCATCTACTCCTACCACAACGCTGTCAAACGCATTCACCCCTCTGTTCACAGTCGGTGGCCGCGGGAGACATAAAGGCAAGTTAGGAACCCACATGCTCAATTCACCAGAGCTTAGTGCTGAGAAGGTTGACACGAGTGCGGGTTCCAAATCTAGTCAAGTAGGGGGATATAATGTGAAAGCAGCCACGAAGCTCTCGGACGTTGCATCCGGGCCGGGGAACCATATATTGCCAGGAAGCAGATGTTTCATTGCATTGCACTCGTTTGTTATAGTATAGGTACAGAGCAGTAAGTTTACTGCTTTTCATATTGATGTAGGTAATGAATGCTTCCAAGAAAATGTATGTAATAACGTGATAACATGTGCCAAAGCCATGAGATGCTAATGTTTGTGGCTACGAGTAGGTGCCATACCGATTAAACAAGACGTAACGTGTGCATAACTTTCCATAAGCTTTCCAATCACCGCATAGCTCGGCTCGGCTCCGAGAGATGAATGAGCACTACCGGCTCTTCAGCCATCTACAGCTTGGCTTTCAAGAGCTTTGCCAAACCACTAGGTCTGTATCCGCGCGTCCGACGTCGACGCGACCTGTCTGTCTGTCCTTGCACCCACCCTCATGTCTCCGACTTGTGCCCTTACTGCCTACTGTATATATATACCTACCTACCACTGACACTGTCAATCTGATCTATGTTAGTTCGTACTAACTATACGCACGTTGGGGAATAGACCTACTCGTTAGCGTCTATCCCGCACCGTAAAATACCATCTTCTAGACTAGACCTTCAAGCTCCATCGTCGAGGTGAGAATATGGCCAAGTGAAGGTATATTATTGTTCCAAAACCACACAACCATTCATATATAGTAAAGTATTGTAATATATGTAGTATAGACGTGGCATAGGTAGGTACTCATAGATAGACGCATACGCTACGCGAAATTGAGTTGCACAAGCAGTCGACCAGGAAGCCTCTCGACACATCATCCATTAGCATTTATGTATCTCAATAGGAAATCGTCTCTTTATGCGGGTTCGTGAAGATGGAGAAATCATTTGAGAGGTGACTGATTTACCTACATAATTATATCCAATCTATACGGTTTGAATACGAGGACCTTTCACAAGGAGTATTATTACTTCAGATTCCACAATTATGATATTACTGTAGGGGCGTAACGCACGAACTGGACGCGTGGGGTCGGGGTGTCTCGTGGTGGTTTGACACCATTTTGAATCTAACCTCATCATCATCATCATTCGAAGCTCGAAGGGGTGTAACCCACTGCTGGGCATTAGCCTCCATCGCAAACGCTACTCCTGTCTCTTCTGCGCCTTTCTCATCATTAGAAACTAACCTATTCAAGTCAGAGTTGTTTCTGGCAAGTAAAAAAGGGGTCCGGCATAGACCCCTTTGGCCAGAGTCTCCCCCACAGTTAGCACGGCACTCTATCGAGGTAACACGATCTGAGTCCAAGCAACCTAGCAGCGGCTCCCTCGACGCGGTGAAAATGCATTTCTCCAGAGAGCTCGGTGAAACTCGTTAGTTGACGATTAGCTACATGAGGTCCATCCATAGTCCGCGTCTGACAATATTATACATCATCTGTATTAATAATGGTGCTTGTTGTTGTTGCGTCGGAGTTTTATCGCCTTTTTTATGCAACTCATATGGCAAATAAGCGTCGGTAACCCTGATACATAACTGGTGAAAGTAAGATGTGTCTGTAATTTCACCGGCACCCACAGCATCGGTAGCGTTACTTTTCGGCGTCACAAATAGTAATGTCTCGCCGCTCGCGCTGGTGGTGCAGTGGTTCGTGCCGGTCTTCGTCGTGGGTTCATTCGCAGCGCGCTGCGGTTCCTTCCTACTTTCATTATTTGCATTGCGTATTCTTCGTTCACTTAATTAGAGCTGTATTAGTTTATGTATAGGAGTTAAGGAACAACGAAAATAACTGTATTCGGCGATAACATGTTACATTGTAGCTGGAACAGGCGAACAGGCTCTTTTTTAAATAAATGAGTTCATCTCGTTCGATTGCCACCACGCTGCAGCTGAATGAAGCGTCTTCAAAAAAAACCCAGCAGAGTTTGTTGTCTGATTGTTCTAGGCTCAATATCGACCTAAATTCACTTTCATCCTTGTGGTTTAAATGAATAAAAGCTTATTGACTTCGAAGCCGATGAGTCACGCCTCCAGCGACGCCGAAGTCGCGCAGACCTTTAAGATACCGTTCTATTGGTAATGTATGGTGACGTCAAACTGACACTTCGCAGAATCGAACCGTCGCGTCGTTAGTCACACACAACCAGCACTTACCATATATATAAGATTTTCTTGAATTGAATATGGAGAATGCCATCATCGTCTATTGTCGACGTCAGAGCTGTAATTAATCGTTGTTCTGAGAACCGGTCGGTTAGCAGTTCGCACGGTGCCGCGCCGGTGCCGCGCTGACAATCGCTCGCTCGCTCGCTCAGTCCGAGCTGAGATCTGGTACAAAGACAATCAGCCACATAATCGATTAAATAATACTTTGAGAACTCAACTGGCATTGTTTAACGAGTGTTGCTTTCAACCACAACATTCAAGTTATATTTAATGAATGTTACATGTTTGATAATAGCAAATGCGGAAACATCATCCTGACCTTTGCACTGAGTGCGAAGCGCACTACTTGGACGGTATCGAGGCCTGGGGGTATACTGAGGACCTCTGTGCCACAGTGGGCGAAGGCCCGCCTGAGACGCAGAACGTTGCGGGTTCGATTTCCGCCGCGGGACAAATTGTTTTGGGGTTAGAGTCTGGGTGTTTTCTATGTGTTATTCCATAATACAAGCTCTGCTTACTTTGGGGCTTTGGGGCAAGATGATGTGCTGTGAAAATATCCAGCATTATTATTATATCTAATGAGCAGAATGTGTGATGTCAAGAATAATTAAGTTATCTATCCATCGTAAGTACCAGAGAAAGTTCTATCCTTTACCTACCTATCTTAACCACTTGGATCGTTGAAATATGATCGCTGATGGTGAAGTTACGTTGAAATATGATCGCTGATGGTGAAGTTACGTTGAAATATGATCGCTGATGGTGAAGTTACGTTGAAATATGATCGCTGATGGTGAAGTTACGTAAGCTAATCGACGAGTCTTTGAATAGCTTCGTTATGGGCTCTTCTGATGTAAACGAGTAAAGTGATGCGAAGATGCGACGCGCGGGACGTGAAGCCGCGCGGAGAGTCTGCTAACTCCGAGGTTGCCGACGCGACGGCGTTGTGTTGTGAAGATGCGACGCGCGTGACGTGAAGCCGCGCGGAGAGTCTGCTAACTCCGAGGTTGCCGACGCGACGGCGTTGTGTTGTGAAGATGCGACGCGCGTGACGTGAAGCCGCGCGGAGAGTCTGCTAACTCCGAGGTTGCCGACGCGACGGCGTTGTGTTGTGATGATGCGACGCGCGTGACGTGAAGCCGCGCGGAGAGTCTGCTAACTCCGAGGTTGCCGACGCGACGGCGTTGTGTTGTGAAGATGCGACGCGCGTGACGTGAAGCCGCGCGGAGAGTCTGCTAACTCCGAGGTTGCCGACGCGACGGCGTTGTGTTGTGATGATGCGACGCGCGTGACGTGAAGCCGCGCGGAGAGTCTGCTAACTCCGAGGTTGCCGACGCGACGGCGTTGTGTTGTGAAGATGCGACGCGCGTGACGTGAAGCCGCGCGGAGAGTCTGCTAACTCCGAGGTTGCCGACGCGACGGCGTTGTGTTGTGAAGATGCGACGCGCGTGACGTGAAGCCGCGCGGAGAGTCTGCTAACTCCGAGGTTGCCGACGCGACGGCGTTGTGTTGTGAAGATGCGACGCGCGTGACGTGAAGCCGCGCGGAGAGTCTGCTAACTCCGAGGTTGCCGACGCGACGGCGTTGTGTTGTGAAGATGCGACGCGCGTGACGTGAAGCCGCGCGGAGAGTCTGCTAACTCCGAGGTTGCCGACGCGACGGCGTTGTGTTGTGAAGATGCGACGCGCGTGACGTGAAGCCGCGCGGAGAGTCTGCTAACTCCGAGGTTGCCGACGCGACGGCGTTGTGTTGTGAAGATGCGACGCGCGTGACGTGAAGCCGCGCGGAGAGTCTGCTAACTCCGAGGTTGCCGACGCGACGGCGTTGTGTTGTGAAGATGCGACGCGCGTGACGTGAAGCCGCGCGGAGAGTCTGCTAACTCCGAGGTTGCCGACGCGACGGCGTTGTGTTGTGAAGATGCGACGCGCGTGACGTGAAGCCGCGCGGAGAGTCTGCTAACTCCGAGGTTGCCGACGCGACGGCGTTGTGTTGTGAAGATGCGACGCGCGTGACGTGAAGCCGCGCGGAGAGTCTGCTAACTCCGAGGTTGCCGACGCGACGGCGTTGTGTTGTGAAGATGCGACGCGCGTGACGTGAAGCCGCGCGGAGAGTCTGCTAACTCCGAGGTTGCCGACGCGACGGCGTTGTGTTGTGAAGATGCGACGCGCGTGACGTGAAGCCGCGCGGAGAGTCTGCTAACTCCGAGGTTGCCGACGCGACGGCGTTGTGTTGTGAAGATGCGACGCGCGTGACGTGAAGCCGCGCGGAGAGTCTGCTAACTCCGAGGTTGCCGACGCGACGGCGTTGTGTTGTGATGATGCGACGCGCTTGACGTGAAGCCGCGCGGAGAGTCTGCTAACTCCGAGGTTGCCGACGCGACGGCGTTGTGTTGTGAAGATGCGACGCGCGTGACGTGAAGCCGCGCGGAGAGTCTGCTAACTCCGAGGTTGCCGACGCGACGGCGTTGTGTTGTGAAGATGCGACGCGCGTGACGTGAAGCCGCGCGGAGAGTCTGCTAACTCCGAGGTTGCCGACGCGACGGCGTTGTGTTGTGATGATGCGACGCGCGTGACGTGAAGCCGCGCGGAGAGTCTGCTAACTCCGAGGTTGCCGACGCGACGGCGTTGTGTTGTGAAGATGCGACGCGCGTGACGTGAAGCCGCGCGGAGAGTCTGCTAACTCCGAGGTTGCCGACGCGACGGCGTTGTGTTGTGAAGATGCGACGCGCGTGACGTGAAGCCGCGCGGAGAGTCTGCTAACTCCGAGGTTGCCGACGCGACGGCGTTGTGTTGTGATGATGCGACGCGCGTGACGTGAAGCCGCGCGGAGAGTCTGCTAACTCCGAGGTTGCCGACGCGACGGCGTTGTGTTGTGATGATGCGACGCGCGTGACGTGAAGCCGCGCGGAGAGTCTGCTAACTCCGAGGTTGCCGACGCGACGGCGTTGTGTTGTGATGATGCGACGCGCGTGACGTGAAGCCGCGCGGAGAGTCTGCTAACTCCGAGGTTGCCGACGCGACGGCGTTGTGTTGTGAAGATGCGACGCGCGTGACGTGAAGCCGCGCGGAGAGTCTGCTAACTCCGAGGTTGCCGACGCGACGGCGTTGTGTTGTGAAGATGCGACGCGCGTGACGTGAAGCCGCGCGGAGAGTCTGCTAACTCCGAGGTTGCCGACGCGACGGCGTTGTGTTGTGATGATGCGACGCGCGTGACGTGAAGCCGCGCGGAGAGTCTGCTAACTCCGAGGTTGCCGACGCGACGGCGTTGTGTTGTGATGATGCGACGCGCGTGACGTGAAGCCGCGCGGAGAGTCTGCTAACTCCGAGGTTGCCGACGCGACGGCGTTGTGTTGTGAAGATGCGACGCGCGTGACGTGAAGCCGCGCGGAGAGTCTGCTAACTCCGAGGTTGCCGACGCGACGGCGTTGTGTTGTGATGATGCGACGCGCGTGACGTGAAGCCGCGCGGAGAGTCTGCTAACTCCGAGGTTGCCGACGCGACGGCGTTGTGTTGTGATGATGCGACGCGCGTGACGTGAAGCCGCGCGGAGAGTCTGCTAACTCCGAGGTTGCCGACGCGACGGCGTTGTGTTGTGAAGATGCGACGCGCGTGACGTGAAGCCGCGCGGAGAGTCTGCTAACTCCGAGGTTGCCGACGCGACGGCGTTGTGTTGTGAAGTGTACCAAACTTGTTATCTATGATCTGGGCAATGCAACCTCGTTGTATAACCGCTAGAGCATGCCGACCGAGTGCCGAGTGCCGAGTGCCGAGTGCCGAGTGCCGAGTGCCGAGTGCCGAGTGCCGAGTGCCGAGTGCCGAGTGCCGAGTGCCGAGTGCCGAGTGCCGAGTGCCGAGTGCCGAGTGCCGAGTGCCGAGGTGCCGAGGTGCCGCAGATCGCAGAGATTCACGGGTTATTCCTGTTGTCTCCCGATCTTCGCTCCCATCGGGGGACAATGGGAAGCTTTTCCTCCATCCATTTGTACCATCTTTGTTTTCAAACGGAACATTATTATCATACTAAAATTTGACAGAAACGGTAACCGCATAACCATTCTGAAAAATAAATTGGTATTCGCCATGTTTGATTTTAAAATGGAACTAAATTTCCTGATGGTCCTAAAAAGCATCTAGTGGGTGAGCGGAGGTTACGACTGCGTTTACCATCAGGTCAGCGGTTAAAAACGCAAACAAATTAAAAAAAAACAGATTCCTAAAAACACAGATATATACAAAAAAAAAGTATTAGGTAAGACATTAAAATAGGCGAGCTTAAAACAATAGTTATGAATTACTAGCTTCAGCCCACGGCTTCGCCCGTGTAGTACCCGGATAAAAAGTAGTATATGTGTTATTCTGATGTTTAAGCTATATTACTGTAAAGTTTCACCAAAATCTATTCAGTAGTTTTTGCGTGAAAGAGTAAAAAAACATTCATCTTTACAAACTTTCACATTTATAATATTAGTAGAATTTTTAAGTATTTTGGTATTTTTGAATGTTTTACCTAACTTTTTTTTATATTTCTGTGTTATTAGGAAGCTTTTTTTTATTTTATTTTAGACTTGACTTGACTTGACTTAGAGAAGTGAACTTAGTACCTACTAACCTATCTATTTTAGAAGAAATGACTCGCACACTTTTGAAGGTTTCACTAATTGGTTAGAAGGTTGAAGACTTTTGATTAGTAAAAGACGCAAATTAACACAAAGGTGTGACCCGGTCGAACAGCATTGTTCTGTAACTATTGAATCAAATATCACAAAAATTAACAACACTCTTCTAATATTCACACTATATAATAAAATACATTGTGTTTGAGAGAATGAGTGCTGGCACACAGCACAGCACAGCTCAGCACATAAATCAACACAACCCTCTTTTGCGACGATTTAAAAAGGAACTGGTCTTGCACAATAAAGGCAGAAATGAGAGAGAAGGAATGTTTATTTTGCACATGGCATCACTTGAAGGTAACTATGTACTAATCCAACCTTTTCGTGGTTTATCAAAAAAAATATAATATTTTAAAAGGAAATACATTTCTTAAATTAGTTTAAAACAATTTCAAAGTTCCTCTGACCTTTAACGATGAATTCAGTAATTGGTATATATGTTATTATTTATTATATTCTGCTGTAGTATGTCTTATGAATAATATAATTTAAGGTAGTTTACACAAAGTATACCCCCGGCCGCTTCAAAATCATATATAATCCTCTCCATCCAAAGGTTGTCTGGTTGTCGCTTTTAAGCGATAAGACCGCCCATTTTCCTTTTTTTCATATGTTCGTTTGTATCTTAAGGTGTACAATAAAGTATTTTCATTCATTCATTCATTCATTCAGTATCTCTTATTAGAATATTGTCATTAACTTCATTCCATCCATGATTGGTCATCCATGAAGGAATCCTGTTGAACCGCTAATTAAGGATCGAGATTCAATATCTAATGATTAAGTCCATTTACCTCGTACATGCCATGTACTTGTACATGGCCGTGGCCTTGTTTGAAGGCGAGTGCACGCTTGTGCGGCGTTACTGATCACATGACATGTATACATACATACATCGACCGTGCTTCATGGATGTATTATGGCTAAGGAACCGTGGCGTACCGCACGCGAGAGCAACGAACATGGACGCACCAAATGTGCACCAAATCAGCGCAAACGCAGAGCTGATGAGGCGTGATTATGCGCATGCAACTCTCGTTTCGTTCTCGTTTCATATCGGCATCGACATTCAACTCTCAGGCATTCTCTTATTATCTGACATCAGATAACAGCAGAATGTATTCTGTCTAGAATGGGGAGTATAAATCGAGGTGATAACTAGTTGTAAGTTCCTATATTATATTGTGTTGTGTGGTGATGTTGTAAGGATTGCAGAATGCAGACAGCAGCCGCCACCGCCGGGCGGAGCTAGCTAGCGGGGTTGCGTCATTGTCAGGCGCTTTCAATGCAGCATGCCGTCTGAGCTTTCATGTATTTACGAATAGGTTATGTCCAAACATGTTGGAGCGCCTAGCGTCGCCGCGTCACGTCGTCGTCGTCGTCGTCGTCGTCGGGTCATATTCTAACTGAATATTCACTATCGCTCGAACTTTGCTACCCTTCTACCTACTAGAGGAGCTGACTCACAAGTCTGTGGGAACGAACGGAATGGTGCTGTTCCACAATCAATGCGGTTTCTCAACGCATCAGCTGTTTTATCGGACTCGTGAAGCTATCGTGGTTTGGTTTCATTTCAGGATAATATTTTCAATAATATCGTCGTGCTCATGAGGAAGGATCTCTTAACTGTCAACGAAACGTCAGCAGGAGAATATCCTAATAATATTCTAAAACAGCTTGTGGAACATAATTGGTGTGTTCTTCCATCATTATCAGGTTTGTTTGTTCTCTGTGAGGCAGCGCAGCGTCGCCGCGTCGTTCATTCTATATGAATATCTCCATTCTCGTCATTCATTTCACTTTAGGAAAGTTCGCTGCGTTCATGAAATGTGAATGTTCGCATTCGGACGGTTGCGCCGGCGCCGGCGCATTATCATCACATATAACAATATATATCGGATGCTTCCACTCGTCTGCGGCTTGTTAAAGTCTAAATTATCTTGGTAGGTGAAGATGCTGCAAGATACTGCGTCTAGATGAGTCGAGCTTTCTCTCCTGCCCTTTCGCGAGGCACATGGGGGCACGTGGCATGCCTGTCCTTTCGCGCGGCATACGAGGGCATGTGGCTTGCATGTCGATTGGCCTCTACTTTACATACATAATGGGAAGGTCAATCAACTAATAATAACATATGACTGCGTATACTTACATAATCATCTTACGATACATATCATAGTTAACCAATTTATCTCATCATTATTAGAAACTCTTTCCATCGTATACCTACCGAGTCTGCACTTTTTTATTTCATTTTCATTATCGCCACTAATTGATCTTGCCTCTCTTTGGATACTGGATAGTGAATGAAAAGTAGAAGGTCTGAGTCGCCTTCGAAAAAAACAAACGCCTCAGCTTTATTATTAGTATTAAGTAGATTTAAACCAAACGCGGCTCTGTGTCGTCCTTTTTGAATGCGATAAATCAGTTGATCGCAATGCAAGTGATGCGTCATGCCGCGACATGCGCCAGCGCAGCGCCATCTATTCATCTAAAGAAAGAATAATACAACTTATTATTGTTTCTTTAGATCAACTAAACTTACTTACTGACATTACCAAAGGAGAGAGTTACTTAGCAACCATTTTACTACTGTCTAATTATTCAGATTTAAGTTATCCGTAAAGAGTTCAGTCGTGATTTCATAAATGCCGACTAGAAACACGTCAAACTAACTTGACATGTCTTTCTTGCGCGCACTCTCATCTGTAAAAGAACCCATAATTTAAATGAAGTTTGTGCAGGAGAGCATCGACGCCAATACCACTTATTTTACAAATTAAACAGTTGTCCGAGGGCCACCGCATCTGTTTGACCATAGCAGATCACTGCCACGTCCCCCCCATCCCCGAAATGCCGCTGAATGTCAAATTGGCAATGCTATGCTATGCTATGCTATGCTATGCGTTGACCCAGATATGCCAAGTCTTGGGTCACGCTTCACCGTCTCACGTCTCGCGTCTCGCGTCTCGATCTCATCAGAGACGCATTCGAACCATATGGATACACTGCTTTATGAACGCGCTCTCTGATCGGAGATATCGTGTGATGTCGTGTCATGTCGTGTGATGTCGTGTCATGTCGTGTGATGTCGTGTCGTGTGCGACAGACTCCAGTGTCGTGGATGCTGCGTGCATCTGGCGCGTCTCCAACATGTCCGTCACTCGACACAACATCCTGAGCTTTTATCTCGTTTTGCAACTAATCTAATTTAATCGCACAATGATGGACGGCGTCCGCGGGTGAGTGGGATACCTACACTACGTTCAGTACCTTACTTCCTATCTACTGCACATAACATACTCGTATGTATAGCTGTGTATATATACCGCACCGCACACTGCGTTCAATGAAAAGGAGAATATCATTTCACAACTTATTGTCATTTGTTTTTTTTAAATGAATAATATAGGTACCTTAATTTGTCCATATCTCACCCTATGTAAGTGAGGATATGATCTACGATGGAGCTTGAAAGTCTCGAAGATACCTATTCAGTGGTACCTTGAAGAGAGCTACTTTATTGTTAACGTAATAGATAGCACGAGAGTGCTGCGACTGCGACTGCGACTGCGACTGCGACTGCGACTGCGACTGCGACTGCGAGCCGCACTCAATACTTTCACGCACTGGTTTCGAGTCCAAGAGCGAACCCAGCCTCCGCGCTACTCGTCCACCATGCCACCGAGGTCGGGGGTTCCAGTTCAACAGAATGACCCATAAGTATATCACAAAGCAACCGCTTATTCATAAATCCCCGTCAAAAAATCTGGACCGATTTTAACCATTTTTCACCAATAGAAAGCTAAATTATCAAGAAGTAACATTGCCTATAACATAGGTGGTCGGCTTCAAATTTTGCAAATAATTATATAATTGAATGAAGCAAGGAACTATACTTATATATTGTGTTTGTATTGAATCCCTGAATAGATTAGATATGAAATGAGTTGATAAGATAGAGCCGCGTCGTGGTCGTTACGTCCGCGCCCCGCGGAGCAGTGCCCACAAACACTCCGAGACACAACCAGCCAACTGTGCGTGTGTGTTTACATCATTATCATGGACTTTTTTAATATAATATAATGGACTATTGAAGTAATTGTGTTAGTTTTGTATTGAATGTGTGGCTCATGCCTGTACATATAGAGTCGGAGTGAAGCATCGCCCAAATAATGCTGTTTAATGTGAGTTTAAGTATATTTCTTAACGAATGGTTCATTATAATATAGTTTTCTCGGAGATTACTTTGATCTCATTGCTATCGAAATATGCATTTAACCAGTTTATGTTTCATTGAGTTGAATTCATTCCGATGAAGCTGATGCTTTGATCCCATTCGATACCTCACTTCCGATGGAGCATCAAACTCCGATCTAGATGCATACAAACTCTGGGTGTTTTCTGTGTACAATATCTATGTATGTATTTACAAAAAATAACTAGTACTATTAAAAACGCGAAAGATAGCGAGGATGGAGAGATGTTTGTTACTCCTTCAGGCAAAAACTACTGAATGGATTTTGATGAAACTTTACAGTGATAGGTATAGCTTATAACATCAGAATAACACAGAGGCTACTTTTTATCCGGGTACCACGCGCGCGAAGCCGTGGGTAGAGGCTAGTATATAAGTCATGTAGTTCCCATAATACAAGCTTTACTTAGTTCGGGGCTGGATGCTGCTGTGTGAACTCATCATCAGCAAATGTCCAACATTTTTTTTATTTATCGCAGCAAGCGTTAAACATTTGTTATATAAACTTAACACAGCATCCTATCCCTTTGAGGGTAGTTTGGAAAAATACATGTACGAATAAAACTACGATATGAATGTAACCACCTTTTGTTTGTACGCGGCGGCGAACTCATTACATTTTAGAACACAAAAGCTGCTATTGTGACTTAACTATGATAGTTAGATATATTCCCTCCAAGACATTTTTGTAGGTAATAAAAAGTCCTTTAATCATGTAGCACACAATTTTTATGTATCATCAATAGTTTTCTCAGCGCACGCCAAATAATGAATTTTTTTGGCAAAATTTTGCTACTTTGGATTACATTATTGCAATTTTCTTAATAATCTCTATTTTTTTGAAAGTAAAATTATAGCCTATGTTACTTCTTGATAATTTAGCTTTCTATTGGTGAAAAATGGTTAAAATCGGTCCAGTAGTTTCGGAGTCTGTTCGGGACGCGACGTCCACATCATAGGTAGTTTAACCTGATTTTTTGACGGGGATTTGTGAATAAGCGGTTGCTTTGTGATATACTTATGAATCATTCTGTTGAACTGGAACTCCCGACCTCGGTGGCATGGTGGACGAGTATTTCCTGATACCCACGATACAGGAGATCCTAGTGTATGCAGGCTCAGGCACTCAGAACTTGAATGTGAAAGAACATGTAAATGTGTTGAATGCAAGAACAATGTTGTTTTAAATCCATTTGTGAGAAAGTAGTAAATTATGAATAATCTGTGGTATCGGTTAATCGTAAATCGCCATTAACCTTATCGCATGATTTAATGAGCTCATGTGCAGCTGTAATGGACTGAAATACTTACACTATTTATACTGAAATCAAAACAAACACAAACACACTCACTACCATACCATGCCCGTGATGGACATAATCAGTGCGTAGATATACCAAGGATATACAAGGGGGTAGTCAGAGGTACCTACCTACGTTTGCAAGTAATAAGTGACAGGTAGCAAGGCCATCGAAGCTAATTGGAACACAAATCCACATGATGGCACATGCCTTATTGTGTCACTTGGAGGTGAGATGAGGACACAAATACACAACGGTGTGGTGTGGTATGGTGTGGAGTGTGCCACGGTGCGGTGTGGTATGGTGTGGTGCCACGGTGCGGTGTGGTGTGGTGCCGCGTCGCGGTCTCTGCGCGTCACACTTACCTACATTTAATTTGCCAACTTTCTTGTTTCGTATCCAACAGCATCATCGGAGGAGGGCGTGCGGATACATCCTACCAACCGACTACATCCTACCAACCGACTAGCGACTGTACCTACTCGTACCTACTCGTACCTACCACCTATCTACCTACCCACCACCTACAGGAATGTTATTGCCGATTCGTACACGTGAAAGTGAATCGCTCGCGTCCATCCACCTATTCCACGAACACCTCCGACTTGAATCAAAACAAACTGATATATTTTCTAGAAAAGTTCTTATATCAACATTTTGGCAAGGTGCCGTTCGTAGAAATTGTATTTTTTTAAGGATACCTTAAAAATATGAATGGATGATTCCGGTGCTGTCCCTGGCCCATAAAAACTACATTGACTCAATAAAACGGACTCGTAAGCACTTTTAAAAAAGTCATAAAACAGCTCGCTGATTTGTCGACAAGCGTACATAATAAGGAAATATATTAAGCTAATTCAAGATCCAAGCTACCGATCAATGTATATATATGTATATGTATGTATGTGCACGCAATTCATAAATAAACATAAATATTAATAAGGAGAAAAAAGTAAATGGCAGTTTTTTTGACTTGAAAAGTTATCGAAAGCTGCTCGTTTATAGAGGTGGTGAATTTAACAAATAATATGTTTATATGAATAGAAGATAATCAACTAGATTTATATATTGTGTTGCAACTACGCCGCCGCCGCCGCCGCCGCCGCCGCTGTCTGTGATTACCATTTACCGTTCGTTGCGTGACACGCTCCATCTACCAGAAGAAGATGCAATCATATACTCGTAGGCACATGCTCCACCTATACTGTAGTATCCTCCACATCCACCTCCGCCTCCACCACACAACTGATCACTATCCATGCAAGTGTTCCGATCTATTTATCGCGCACCAAATCACCAGCTACTGTCACAAGCACCGTCTCTCGACCATCGAGCAGCGCGGGCGAGCGTCACGTTGCGTCACATAACGTCACGTACGATGCCAAGACATGCTCCTCCATCCACTCTGCATAATTATGGGATTGTTATATTCTGATCTAAAAAAAAAACAGGAATTCGAGAGAAATTTCAAATGAATCTGCGCATTAAAATTCAACTTTCACGGTAAAGATCTTCCAACTGTGTTCGCAATTCATCCGCTTTAGTTTCTTTGTTATGTTAAGTTTTTTAATTCTTTTAATTAACCCACAAAGATCGTTTTCCGCATAATATATTTAATAAACATCTTTGTACGGTTCCGTCTCCCCTCAATATGGTACTTTATTAACATATTTTGTGTCTGTGACCGAGCCGAGTCCAACATACTCGAACATCTACCGGCTAGGAAGTATTCCGAACGAGAGGGAAGGACCTACATACTTTGTACATCTCTCACACAAAAAGCTTTGTTTCGTTCTGGTTTTGTTCAGTGGTATGGGTATTGACCGATTCGTACACTCAGATTACGTATTAATTAAGATGATACTTAATTATCACGAGCGCTCATTGGAGACGGCAGATAATAACGGCCACTCCGGGGACAGACACTGAACACTAACGAGCCGTTACTCGACGAGTGAGGTGACAATCATTTGTGTGTTATATGTACCGCATTCACACATGCGTCATTCAGACCACTTAGTACTAATCTGTGACGGAAAATGTATGAGTATCATAGATTAGTACTAAGTAGCGAAGAACATTCGTGCGCGACGAATGTCGACGCATGTGTAGATGCGGTATGATGGAGCTGAGAAGATACATAATTACAAGTCCCACCGCGAGAGGGACGCGATGTTACTGGATAGGTATTGCCATTTACTTATTATACTATGTACCTACTGTGTGTGGTTGACATGCTAGCCCATACTAACTGCTAGAGCGTCTGTGGTGTGATTGCGAAATGCATGTAAATTACCTCTTATCTCGGATAGTTAAACGATAACACCTAGCAGGTAGTATTGTTCAGCGCACGTTCCGCAAACCACTCACCTACCTATCAGCTTTGTACATCGCTAATTACCTACCTCATTAGTGTCCCATTAATAACTAAACATTGTTAGATAAAAAAGATTTTTCATGAAAAAAATTAAAATCGACTTATATAACGGGAAGCTGATAGAAAATCCCGTAATTTTCACCCTTACGGGTCTCATGCTATCCTAGTACCCACTATAGAGTTACTTCACTCTAAAACCTACCGACTACTTTATGTACCTATCTGACAACGACCTTGTCGCATCGCATCGCATCGCATCGCATCCTACCATATAGAAGTACCTACCTATCATATGTATATGTAGTAAGTAGGATCGGTTAGGAGGAACCAGCAATGTAGTTAAGTACTAGTCAATATAAATGACGTGAAGTTACATATTATTTGTTGGAGAACACAAAAATTCTCGACATCTCTTCATGTAATTACCACCTTCATGTAAAGTCCAAGCCAACAGCGCAAAAACTAATGATTACCAGCTGACAGGTACATACCTACCTGCATTACTACATTACATACTAGAACCGGCTGATTGCGGAACTCATTATTATTGTATGTAGTAAATATAGAAATTGACGAGATTACCTAGCAGTAGGTAACCTTCCTCTCAGGCCCATCAACACACTACCTACCTATTATACAAATTGTGTCAGTTGTGTATCAAATTAACAAACAAGCCAATACTTTTTTTATTCCAAAAACTATCGTGAACTTGACTATTCATATTGTAAAAACGGGAATTTTCACGTACTGCACTATCGGTGAAGGCACCGACTAAGTTTCGACTCATTCCGAGAGTCCTCATCAGGGTGAGTGGTTGCGACTTTCTCCTTCCGCGTCATTAGTCGTCTTTAGTGCACGGCGCGACGCGGAATGAGTCGAAACTTAGTCGGTGCCTTTACCGATAGTGCAGTACGTGAAAATTCCCGTTTTTACAATATGAAAAGCCAATACTTATTTAAGTATAGACAGGGTGTCTCAGAACATGTATACTATAACCGGAAAGAGAGTGATACTATAAAAAAAACTAAATATTTTTTAAAGCAGTTTGAAATGCCATTATTTTCAGAGTTTAGACAGAGTTTTTTCTACAAGACTTAGAAAAAAAAGTGGTTATCAATCTATTAAATGTAGAATAATCGTCTTCCAGCAGCTCTGCGGCGCAGTGGTGAGCCTGAGTCGCAGAATCTTGTGCGGCAAATGTTTCTATTATCTGCTAATATTGTCTCGGATCTGGGTGCTTTCTGTATAATATGTATGTATTTAAAAAAAATATATATACGTAGTACCCTTATCAGTCATGTAGCGCCCATAACACAAGCTCCGCTTACTTTGGTGCTAGATGATGCTGTGTGAAAATGTCCATCACTATTGAACAGGGACTTATTCCACCGTTCTCTGCGAGGATTCGTAACATCTCTGTACCTGCCTCAGGTGTTGCAGATGTCGATACAATAGAGTAGGGGACGGTAACCGCGCACCATCACGTAGGCCGTGAGCCAGTATGCCTCGGTATACATAAAAAGTATAATACTGGTTTGGTTGTCTACCGGTTACCAGCCAGCCTCGTTCCAGCATGTTCACCGACTACTATCTGTGATACTCGTGAGGCACTCACTCGTCCTCGTCGGTGAAGTGAACAGAGTGACTCTGCTATGTGCTAGCACACGCTCGAAAGCGCGCCCGAACCGATCATCGGCGCGCCCTAAAGTCGCCCATTCACTCGGTCTCATTCAGGTTTATTGAGGAGATGCGTCTCTCATCTCGCACCTGTCACGAACGACACGCTACGTGATCGACAGACGACTCCACTCGGTATGGATAATGCGACTTCTGGGAATAATAATAATAATAATGTAATGGAATGGATATCGATAGTAAATTAAATCAACATTGATTGAATCGTAGTAGACAGGAAGGTAAATTATGTTCATAACATTTATTCACGTTTTTTTTTTCTGTCACGACTCGAATTGCTGGTGAGCGAAGGAAAACCAGAATTCGTATTCTAATACGCGGTTCTGGTTCCTATCATGTACCTACTTACAGCTGTCGCGTCGACTTCCTAAAACTGAACATTCCACGCATCTTAGTAACGACTAGTTAGAGTCGTGATCGGGAGCGCCTTGGAGAGATTCCGGTGTTACAGGTACTCCTCGACGTTACATCAGCTTCCGTTCAAGATGTCGAGAGCTGTCGTGCTTCACAGATCGCTCGGCACTCGGCACTGAGCGCTGAGCACTCAGTGCTCAGCGCAGCACTCAACGCTCGGAACTCGGCTGACCTAAACCGTAGATCTTGAACTCGCTGCGCGGCTGACTTCATGGAGTCATCGCGTTGAGAGCCGGTCGAAAACTATATTATCCTATTAAATTATCTTCACGAAAACTCCAATTACTCACCGAATTAATTGGTGTTATCGATCAACAACAAGTTTGTCAGCTTCAATTAGAATCCATTAGAAGGGAAACGCTTTGTTATTTGGAACGCTCATGTCGGTGCAGCGGCGACGATGAGAAGGTCAACAAGTTGGTGCGAATGAGCCGTTGCTTAGCCGCGGCGGAGCGCGGCCACGTATCAAAATGCGCGCCTCTCCGGTGAACACTGCGACCGCTGCTAGTCCCTGATGCATCGCATCCAGGACGTGCATTCATCATTCACGAAACGAGGCCCAGCGTCGTGATTGTGAATTACGTTCGAGAGAAGCTCTTTTTAAATGGTCCTCCTCGATCAACCCCAATCGTTAAACGTCAGCAACGCGCGTCCGATGCCTATGTTGTTGCAAGCGTCCATAGGTTACGGTAACCGCTCACCAGCAGGTGGGCCGGATGCTCGTTTGCGATCTTGATGCTATTAAAAAAAAACCTACAGTGGAAGCACAGCGGTCAGCGTGCATACGTACATACAGTGCAGTGACAGTGCAGTGACAGTGCCGGACGATGTGGATTCACTCGGAGATGGGAGCGTACCCGGATGCGTGACGCGACGACGCGTGTCGTGGATACGCATCTACGTCACGTGTATGAACGGGAAGCCATCACATGATGGTCGCCCGTGACATTGATCTCGCGCGATCCGCTATATCACATGCAGAAATGCTCTCTCTACACTATCACTGATCCAATACTATCTGTGATGGAGATTTCCATTAAAACTGGAGGGAGAATGTATACGAGTATGTTCCTAAGGTTGAACAGTGTTTATAACTTTAAAACGAACTTACTTGTCATTGAAAAAATAAATACAAATAATACAATGTAATTAGGTAGGTATATTAGACTGACTGACCCGCTCGCAACTACGTTTGCGCGGACATATTTATAATAATTAATCAGAGGTTGTTCTTGAAAATCTAAAATCCAAGGAACTAGCTAAACTATTTACTTAACTAAAAAATGTTTTGCTCCTTCTTAAAATAATCCTCAGATGGTAATTCTGTTAAGTATAGCATTCACGGAGGCAACGTCAGCGTTCTAAGCTAGCTGCCTGCTCGTTTGACGCATTACTAATTGTATCATTTGCAAAGTAGTCAGCATTATAAAGTTATTGGGCAGTTAGTGTTAGCATGGAGTAATGTCCGCTATGAATCCGCGTAATGTACTCGTGGTACTCGAGCGCACTCTGCGCGTACTCGTGGTACTCGTGGTACTCGTGGTACTCGTGGTACTCGTGGTACTCGTGGTACTCGTGGTACTCGTGGTACTCGAGCGCACTCTGCGCGTACTCGTGGTACTCGTGGTACTCGTGGTACTCGTGGTACTCGTGGTACTCGTGGTACTCGTGGTACTCGTGGTACTCGTGGTACTCGAGCGCACTCTGCGCGTACTCGTGGTACTCGTGGTACTCGTGGTACTCGTGGTACTCGTGGTACTCGTGGTACTCGTGGTACTCGTGGTACTCGTGGTACTCGTCGCACGCGTTAATTACTGCACTCATTTACTGTGCTCTAGTTCCTCGCTGGAGCAAGAAAGCTACGAGCAGGAAACTTGAGAAAACACTCCGATCAACGACTGATCATTACAGCGGCATCGGAGATGTACACAACACATAACACACAGCACAACTAGCAAGACTAGTGGCAATGCGACACTGCTCGCGGAAGCTGGTCAATCATGTGACACTCTTCGCTTGTTCTTGCACCAAAACGTTGTCGGCTGTAAATCGGTTTAGTTGATTAGTTTCGTTGGCTAGTATAATTGTATGAATCATCTCTGATGAGTAGAGTTCGGGGCAGTCACAACAGCATCCTGTAAACAGTTGCGGAGAGATATAGGTACCTCTGTTATTTGAAGTCAGTTTGTGCCACCCACAAACTGACCACTGTAAATCAGGGAAATCAAAATGATTTAACTGTTTGAAAATCACCCGTCGCAAAATGTCTGTATCTGCCTACCTCTTGCTCTCTTCGCAGAATTTACTTAACATAAATGGATTGTATCACAGTCCGAAATAAAAAAAAACTTTTGATTAGATTTGGCAGGCACGCCGCCGCCCGCTGCCGCCGCACCGCCCCGCGCCGCTCTGTATCTGCCCCTCCCTGTACAGTACTGTAGATTAGATATGACAAAACATGCAAATGCAAAGTGGTGGCTCCGCTCCGCCCCCCGGTGCCGGCGAGTGCGCCGGTGCGGTGGCGCACTGCCAACTGTGTCACGCGCAGTATTTACATTACCAAATCTATGCAATTACGCCGAGTTCGCGTTCTGCTGACGACACTTTATTACCGACCTACCTTTTCATCTTCAAATTGTGCGTTATTTTTGCACAAGACTAGCATAAACGCAACAGCGGACGCGAGGCCACAGTCACAGCTGCGCGAGGTGTCGCCGTGTCGCCGTGTCGCCGTGTCGCCGTGTCGCCGTGTCATGTCGGTCGCTCACAGAGTTTCAATTCGCATTTTTTAACGTTTTTATGCTTTGTAATTACTATATTGCTTTATTAGTAAAGTAATATTTTTATACACCTTATAAATGATGTAATGATGAAAGTACCTGACACTTTAAACAACATGACGTGTTTTTTCAAATCTTTCGAGATTTTTTTTATGCAAGATGCGTTAAAATTCCTGTTTTTCCTGTCTTCGATTCCTGTTTTAATATATATTGTACCAATATTGTTGTTTTCGACGTAATGGTTATTTTCATATAAAATACAACAATCCATATAAGTACATACAAGTATAAGTAAAATACAACAATCCAATCCGTTAAGTCAATATGATCTACCTAGGTAGGAGTAACCAACCTACCTAGGTAGATCATATTTCCCTTTGATTAACGCATCATGTAAGAGTTAAGAGACTTGATCATATACAAGATATGCGATGCAATGGGGCGGCCGGCGGCGTCCAGACCAGACGGACAAAAACCCGTCGCCAGGATGCAGGCAGTCAGGGCCGGTTCTAGGACCGGTCCCTCCCCTCTCATCCGCCTCCCCCTCGCCCTCCCCCTCGGGTTGCATCGACCACTCGTCATTTTATTTTGTCATCGAGGCGAATTATAATTATTTATTTTAAAAAATAGTAAGCGTGCAGTACGACACGGAAATGCTAATATCTTAGGTTAAAACTTAAATATAATCTTAACGAATTAAATATTGACGACGGACTGTCGTAAAACATGGCGACATGCTGGAACTCGTGTGTGAACGCATTATGTAAAGTTAGCGCCCTAACCCACCGACCGGTCGACCTACAATATACCTATATAATATATATGCCGTGCGGCGTGCGGGCGCGGCTTCGCGCGATCTCTTCCTGACAATCTGGAAATGGTACATAACATACATAATAAGAGAATATTGTATATAATAGTAAGGTAAGTGGCTACGCATACGTTGTCCATCTCTGTACTGTCCAGTCGTTTATAACCGCCTCACCGAGCAACATGTCTCTCCCCCCTCTCCCCTCCCCCTTATTCCCGCGCTCGCGAATATCCGGCACACGTGGGTGATCGTGAACTGGAGGCGAAGCGTCGCATGTCGATCTCATCAATATGCATGCATCCTGCACCGGCTCGCTTCCTGCAACCAATCCACGAACACACCTCTATTCTATCATCTATCTGTTCATTGCACACAGGCGCGTGCTGCGCGTGCTGCGCGTGCTGCGCGTGCTGCGCGTGGCGCTGTCAAAACAAATTATTCGTGAGTAGCTAAATAGATAGAGGAGTAACCCATAGAGGAAGTAACCGCTACATTGATAAACCAGCCCACGATTAGTTGTATAGGTACCTTCTATTGATGTTCGGTGATGATAGGTGCACGAGTGCGTCTGCGTCTGCGTCCAACAGACACGACGTTTGCTGCCCAGACGCTGACTGCGACTCAGCTAGTTAAGAACGACTTACGTTTGTTATATTTCGTACCCAAAGCTCTATTTAAGGCAGGAAGTACCTACTCTAGTGTTCATAACTAAACTAAATAGTTACTCTAAGGCAGTTGAGATCGGTCGTCAGCGTCGTGGCAGCGTCGGCCTCGCCGTGATCAATCTCAATAGCAGTAGGATCGGGAAGGTGCGTCATCGGCGATGATGATGATCCATCAACTGTGAGTAGCTGCCGCTGCCGGAGCCCCCGCGCCCCTCTCCCCCTCACACTCGGTACCTTCCTGCAGTATACTCATCACTCCGTGTCAGTCAGTCAGTCCCCCCCCCACGCGATAGCACTCACTCACTCACTCACTCACTCACTGGCGCTGGCGGGTAGTGGTGACGCGACGCGCAGCTGTTCCTTACTTACCTAGGTAATACCTGGTACATACTAGTTAAGCTATATTATATAGTGGCTGCAGATACGCCCCCTGGGCACTCGGCAGCCTCTGCTACACTACGCCGCGTCGACAATCGCAGCCATTATCAAAACTAAACACCGGTTCCTGCTCTAGAAAGTATCCGCTAACAATATAATTACCTATAAGAAGCACACAACTCAACTCAAATAGGTCAGGAAGGTACAACCTAGCTTTCTGGACAAAGATATTATAACATTCATAAGACTCGTATCAGTCATGTACTCGTAGTTCTCATAACACAAGCTCTGCTCGCTTCGGGCTAGACGGAGCTGTGTGAAAATGTTCATCATAATTATTATTATATTTTTTAATTCTTTCGACTTAGTTTAACGCATCCCTTCCCTTCCTCCAGAGCAGTACCTATGCAGCAAGTCCGCCGTCCGAGATCACAAACCCGCGTCTTCCGAGATCACAAACCCGCGTCTTCCGAGATCACAAACCCGCGTCTTCCGAGATCACAAACCCGCGTCTTCCGAGATCACAAACCCGCGTCTTCCGAGATCACAAACCCGCGTCTTCGAAGATCACAAACCCGCGTCTTCCGAGATCACAAACCCGCGTCTTCCGAGATCACAAACCCGCGTCTTCCGAGATCACAAACCCGCGTTTTCCGAGATCACAAACCCGCGTCTTCCGGTTCTAGCGCTAGGCGTCTATACAAATACCTCACGTTACATCTACACGCTAACGAAAATGCGTCAAGGAAAATCTTGACAGCGGTCACGTGACATCTCACAAACTAAATGAATATAATTTCCGTACAATTAAATATCTCCGCATGCGTTAACGCCTACAGAAAGCGGGGGGCTGGTCGGTCTCTACTCTAGTCGCTAGCGGACTGCTCACGGAATTTAAGAAACACAAACGCATAGAAAAAATGATTTTATTATCTCTCTTAATTTATGGGAAAGTGAAAATATCTTGAACAACGCTAGTTCCGGCGGTGTACGGTTCACAGACAGACGGCCTGGCCGAAATGACGTGGGGGCGGTGGCGATGAAAGAGAAGAGGTTGTCGAAGTTCACGTGAATGTATCGATCGCCACCGCCTCAGTTCGACCGCGACCTCACTAGGGATGCTGCTCAGTGCTCGATTCGCAGAGTGAAAGAGTCAGCAGGTCAGGCGATGCGATGCTGCCGCCTTGCTATCTGCATGCGCCACACTGCATGCTATGCGACACACTGCATGCGCCACACTGCATGCTATGCGACACACTGCATGCGCCACACTGCATGCTATGCGACACACTGCATGCGCCACACTGCATGCTATGCGACACACTGCATGCGCCACACTGCATGCTATGCGACACACTGCATGCGCCACACTGCATGCTATGCGACACACTGCATGCGCCACACTGCATGCTATGCGACACACTGCATGCGCCACACTGTATGCTATGCGACACACTGCATGCGCCACACTGCATGCTATGCGACACACTGCATGCTATGTGACACACTGCATGCGCCACACTGCATGCTATGCGACACACTGCATGCTATGTGACACACTGCATGCGCCACACTGCATGCTATGTGACACACTGCATGCGCCACACTGCATGCGCCACACTGCATGCTATGCGACACACTGCATGCGCCACACTGCATGCTATGCGACACACTGCATGCGCCACACTGCATGCTATGCGACACACTGCATGCGCCACACTGCATGCTATGCGACACACTGCATGCGCCACACTGCATGCTATGCGACACACTGCATGCGCCACACTGTATGCTATGCGACACACTGCATGCGCCACACTGCATGCTATGCGACACACTGCATGCTATGTGACACACTGCATGCGCCACACTGCATGCTATGCGACACACTGCATGCTATGTGACACACTGCATGCGCCACACTGCATGCTATGCGACACACTGCATGCGCCACACTGCATGCGCCACACTGCATGCTATGCGACACACTGCATGCGCCACACTGCATGCTATGCGACACACTGCATGCGCCACACTGCATGCTATGCGACACACTGCATGCGCCACACTGCATGCTATGCGACACACTGCATGCGCCACACTGCATGCTATGCGACACACTGCATGCGCCACACTGTATGCTATGCGACACACTGCATGCGCCACACTGCATGCTATGCGACACACTGCATGCTATGTGACACACTGCATGCGCCACACTGCATGCTATGCGACACACTGCATGCTATGTGACACACTGCATGCGCCACACTGCATGCTATGCGACACACTGCATGCGCCACACTGCATGCTATGCGACACACTGCATGCGCCACACTGTATGCTATGCGACACACTGCATGCGCCACACTGCATGCTATGCGACACACTGCATGCTATGTGACACACTGCATGCGCCACACTGCATGCTATGCGACACACTGCATGCTATGTGACACACTGCATGCGCCACACTGCATGCTATGCGACACACTGCATGCGCCACACTGCATGCTATGCGACACACTGCATGCGCCACACTGCATGCTATGCGACACACTGCATGCTATGTGACACACTGCATGCGCCACACTGCATGCTATGCGACACACTGCATGCTATGTGACACACTGCATGCGCCACACTGCATGCTATGCGACACACTGCATGCGCCACACTGCATGCTATGTGACACACTGCATGCGCCACACTGCATGCTATGCGACACACTGCATGCGCCACACTGCATGCTATGCGACATTGACATTCATGTTATCCGTACTACTGGTGCGCAGTATCTCTAACTAGTCTGTGCTGTTAGCCACCTCATGTGTCACGCACGCGTCATGTTAGGCCGAAATTAAATGTATTGTATTTGTGAATAGGTTCATAATTAGTATAAATGTTAAAGTAAGGAGTAGGTAGGTACCGGTGCCCTGTGCGCTTGATGCCAGGGCATGCTCGCTTATGTTAAGACAATAGTAGGTAGGTTAGGTAGGTAACTAGTGTCGTGCATTTCTGGATACATGTTCACCTATAAGTACCTAGTTCAAGGTTTCGGTACACGGGATCGGGGAATCATCGCGGGCGGTCTCTGAACATGTAAATATCGTAGTTCGCATATTAGATACCTGCGTGGTCGTGTTCACGAGTCGGTGTCCTTTGCCTTTAAGTACCTACACTCCTTAACGTTGAGGTATTCGTGTTGGTTCGCAGGCGATGCGCGGATGGAGGTCATGCGGTGCGGGGGGGCGCGGGGCGGCGCGGGGCGCGCGCTGGCTCGCGGCGCTGCTCTGCTGGGGGGCGCTCTGCGCGCTCGCCCTGCCGCGGCTGCAGCGAGCCTCGCCCCCCGCGCCGCTCCGCCCCGCGCCCCCCGCCCGCCTGCTGCTGCAGAGCGAGCCCGGCGCCTCGACCGCCGCGCCGCCCTCCACGCCGCCCCCCGCGACCGACGCCCGCGTGCTCTCCGAGGAGGAGCTGCGAGCGGACGCGGAGCGCCGCCTGCCCTCGCTGCCGCTCTCCTTCTGGCACCGCCACAAGGACGACAAGGACAAGTTCTACAAGAAGAAGGAGTGCGCGCCCTTCCCCTCGATCTACGAGCTCGAGTTCCACAACACGTACTGGCAGACGCTGCGCTCGAGCGAGGGCGTCTTCCACCTGTACGGCGCGTACCTGGACGCGCGTAACGCGTCTCGCATCGGCCCCGCGGTGCGACTGCTCGCCGTCCACGACCGCATCAAACCCGCGCTCGCGACGCACTGCCAGCTGTGGTTCGAGGGCCGCGCTCAGCCCGTCATAGTGCGCACGCTCGAGTACAAGTACGTGTGGAACAGCAAGTGGGGCAACTACCGCGACCGCGTCCTGCAGCCGTACCTGCTGGCCTGCGTGCTGCCCGCGGAGGTGCGGACGCTCGTGCCGGCCGTCGTGTCGCTCGTGGAGGGAGCCTGCGACCGCGCCTCGAACCTGCTGCGCGTCCACTACGACCTCCCCGCGGCGACGGAGCCGCGCCGCGAGTTCGCCGTCTGCGTGAAGGGGCTCGACTTCCTGCACGAGGATCTGTCCGTGCGGCTCGTCGAGTGGATCGAGACGGTGCGGCTGCTCGGCGCCGACAAGATCTTCTTCTACCAGCTGCAGGTGCACCCGAACATAACGAAGGTGCTCGAATACTACGAGCGGCGCGGCGACGTCGCGGTGACGCCGCTCACGCTGCCCGGCGGGCAGCCGAACCTGCCGGGGCTGCAGCACATGTACCTCAAGAAGAAGACGACGCACAAGCGGCAGATGGAGCTGATCCCGTACAACGACTGCCTGTACCGGAACATGTACCGCTACCGCTGGGTGGCGCTGCTCGACATCGACGAGGTGATCGTGCCGCTCGAGGACGCGGACTGGTCGGCGCTGGTGGAGCGCGTGACGCCGCTGTCGGCGCCGACGCCCGGCAAGCCGGCGCGGTCCTCGCTCCACGCCTCCAACGTGTACTACCTGGACTCGCTGGCTCACGATCACGGCTGGGAGCGCGAGGTGCCGCGGTATCTGCACATGCTGCAGCATGTGTATCGCACGCGGAACTTCACCAAGCCGGGGCAGTACGTGAAGGCGTTCCACAGCACGGAGCGCGTGCTGACGCTGCACAATCACTTCCCGCTGGCGTGCCTCGGCGGAGCTTGCAGCTCGTTCGCGTTGCCGACGCGCAGCGCCCGGCTGCAGCATTACCGCGCGGACTGCGTGTCGGCGCTGAGCAAGGCCTGCGCGCAGCTGCGTGCCGACCCGGTGCGGGACGCGGCGCTGTGGCGGTGGCGCGACCCGCTCGTCGCTCGCGCCACCGCCGCGCTGCAGGACCTCGCCTTCCTGCCGCCGCGCCCGCACCGGTAGCCCGTCCTATTACTATACTATTATACCTATTTTTATAGTCTCTCTGTCGTTTCATTACCCCGAAGATACCCCGATGAACGTTCTAGTTCGAAGAAGACGCCGACGGGAATGACCTTAGCCTTACGCAGGTTATTCCCGCGGACTCGCTCCGGTAGGTACCGTTCGTTTCCGAACATTCGATCCATCGTTCTCTCCTCCCCGACCTAGGGAGGATTATGCTAAAAATTCTAAAGCTTTAGTCGTTTCTCGAAAAATGACATATTTCTAGAAACTACAAATAATAAATCGGGAACTTAAATTAGGTAGTACAGTTCCGCGAGAGCGCAAATATGTATGTATTAATGAATCGAGGGAACCGATGAATATGTTTGAGGCGACATCTCTCGCCACATGATCGAACTACGTTACATAACATCGCCGAAGAGCAACGAACTGCTGAGCAGGTAGCTACACGCTTCCACACACAACCTACAGATGGCGCTCGAACATGCATAGAACGGTCTGAACTCTGAAGCGGTCACGCACAATACGCAAGCAGCTCCTACGCAATCAAAACAAAATATTCCAATAATATTGTTCTGTCGGGCCTCCCTCCTAGGACCTCGCACAATCAGGCCGCTTGAAGATCTTTTTTTCAAATGAAGGATACAAATTCAATCTAGGAAGGCACCAAGCACTAGTACATAGGTAGGTACTAGGTACAAATTTCAAAGACGACTCTACAATTTTGGGGTTCCGTAGTCAACAAGGAACCCTTGTAGTTTTACCATGTCCATATCCCATGGTGTCGTTGGATAGGTCTTTTAAAAATATTGCGGGTGCGTCAAAACTATTTTTCGATTCATGGATCGGTTAACGATTGTTTTTGGATACTTATGTGAAAAAAACACAGCAGTGGAACCTATGTACCTACCTTTAACGAATTTAAAGCAAAACTATCACAGATAAGGCTTTACGAATTAACGAATAGGTAGTCGACCAACTTATGAAATGTACTTGGAGAAGTCAAACGTAAAATCTCGTACAAATTCGATTGAAAATTACTTGGATTCCTCTTCCAAAGGCATCGAATATGATATTAACTTTTCTCCTGTTTGAAATGTAGGACGCTCCTTTATTACTTTTGAGAGCAAAGCACAGTTAGATGAGTAAGTAGACATTATGTAGGTAGGCACTTCACTGTTTCCATACTGACCTGCCTATCCAGCGGTAGGTCAGTCTATCGTCCCTACCTTATCGAGCTGATGATGAGTTATGACATGAAGATGTAACGACTCGGATTGAAGTGCCCTGGAAGTTGGTACCTAGGTGCCTACCTACCTACTACCTAGCACTTTTATACATTCAATGTTGTTATTAGCGTACCTACGCATGACTGCAACTAGGTTGCAAGCTCATAGCCGCATATTGATTGGAACACTAACCGATGGCGCATGCCTTCGAATGTATGGTTCTAGTGCAAGCCGGCCGCGGCGGGACCGGGCCGGGGCCGGGCCGGGACCGAGAAGCCGCCGGCCGCCGGCTTCCTCGCGATATATTCCTTCGTCGTTTTGAACACGTGTTAATGCGCACATACATTTTTCAAGTGGAAAAATTACATTGGTGCACGACCGGGTTCGAGCCCACGCTCTCCGGATCGGAAGTCAGGGTACCGCCCGCTAGGCCAACACGGCTCTCGACAAGAAATAACTACTTTACGTGTAACTGTTATGTATATTATTTTATATTATGCATAAACTTTACATCTAGGTATTTATTTCCTGTAGCTCCGCAGTTGCCTTCCAACCTCTCAAATTTAAAATTCTGACGATGAAGAACCTTATAGGCAGGTAGGTTATACCTAGGTACTTAATTCGCCTATTTATTTGTTGCGTATGCTATGCTAATATACCTAGAGGTACCTACCTACTCGTACTAGTAGCTCCATGCCGCGCCGATGCCGCAGCATTAAGGGGCTGAAATCGAAATAGTGAATTGTTCACCCGAGGCACCCTGAGGCACCCCGAGGCACCCGAGGCACCCCGAGGTGTGCCCGAGGAGAGAAAGTGACCGATCACCAACGAGTGTGTAGTTTCTCAATCTCAATACACACTCGTTGGAAATCGCGCTGCCTTCCGACTGATAGAGAGAGTCATGTGCATTATACTTTAACAAGGTGCCTACGAGGAAATCTTCATGTGACTTCTTAGGTATATTTATTTCTCGGTTTTTCGGGCAATAGGTGATCAATAACTGCTTGCGCAGTTTCCTTTAATTCTGGCGACATTTCGAGTAGATGGTAAACACAAATTGAACATAATTATGTACATATACAGATAGGTACCTAAATAAAACAAAAGAAAGCTAGCAACGATCGGGCAAATTTTCATTGTTAAAATTGTTTTTAACACGCCTAAAATACATACCTATTAGCTTAGTTTGTAACTAACTGTATAACCTACCTAATCAAAATATGTTGGAAGTCAATTTTAAACTACTTCTAATTGTCGTATGTAGTTCGGATTACAATACCTACTATGATTTGTTATCCTGGAGCTGATCTGATGATGGAGCCAGGAGGTGGGCAATAGAACTATTCAGTGGCTACTAGTAACCTCCTCGAGTTTGGGTTCATATGATTCGTTTTGAAAAGTGTGTTTTTTACGTTTTAAATTTTGTTTTGAAAATATATTTAAGAAAAGCCAGTAGCCTGTACCTAAAAAAATATTTTGCGATCTTCTAAAAAAATATCACAATTAGGTTTTGTCTTATGGCATGAGAGTAAAAAAAACAGCACAACCTAACCTAAGGTTTTTTTAAGTTATAAGGTCCTACCACATACCTACTTTCTGAGGAGATCTAGTATAAATAAATACACTTATAAATCATTTTGTTTAGATAAATCGGTTTAATTTGTGGCAGTAGGAAAAATATGTGTAAAGTATTATTTTCTATTTAATATAGTTACTTATCTATTGGAAGGAATTAAAACAAGTCAACCAATTATATTAATACCACATAGGTAGGCACAAATAAATAAGTCAAATTTAATTTGATAAAAAATAATACATTTAAATTATTTACCTAAATAAATTGTCAACATAAAATTTAATACAATTTTAGGCAGCGCGGTGTCGTATGCCTACATAACTACACAAAACAAAACCTCGTGCAGAAGATAGCGACTTATTGCTATTCATGATCATTAAATAATCAAAGGCTTAATTCAATAATGTTGCGTTCGAGGCTCGAGCTACTTGCTGATGTGGTAATTCGGCAGTTGTCTGCCTCTTAATACAAATACGCACATAACAATAGAGCATTATCACCTTGACGAAGACGGATTAAGGCGAGCGACCATATTGTACCGCATCTACCTGCATTGCATCTGTATGTTGTGTTGAATTCACCGCGATTGTCACTAGCGGGGGCGGGGGGGAGCGGGGGGGGGAGCGGCATGTTATTCTGTGAGGCATGCATGCAGGCATGCGGCATGCGTTAGCATTCCGTGAGTATATACCTTCTACATCAGGCAGGATCACAATTTTTTAGTTTCTGATCAAAGTAACTAAATTTTTTTACATTGAACTACCTAAGAAAAAAAAAGTCTTGTATTTGTATTTGTTGTTACCTACTTAAAGAACCAATACCTAGATAAGATTTGAAACGAACATAGAACATCCGAAGTTCATCGTGTCCTTGATAGGTGGTACAAAAATGCTTTAGCTTCGCACTCCTTCACAGCGACGGCTGTCCGTTTACGGAATGAGCTGCCTGTTAGCATCACGGAAATGTCACGTGACATTTCCGCAGCATATGTCATTTCCATACAATTGTATCTTTCCGCAGGCGTTAACGTCAACAGAAAGTGGTATTTGTCTAGAACCCCTTGAGTCGCTAACCGTTGCCTGTTTCTGGCTTACCTCTGTTATCTATCTATACTAATATTATAAAGAGGAAAGATTTTTTTGTTTGTTTGTACCGAATAGGCTCCGAAACTACTGGACCGATTTTAACCATTTTTTCACCAAATGAAAGCTAAATTATCAGGAAGTAACATAGGCTATAATTTTTTTTTTTAAATAGAGATCCTTAAGAAACTTGCAATAATGTACCCAAAGTAGCAAAATTTTGCCTATAAAATTCATTATTTGGCGTGCGCTGAGAAAACTGTTGATTATACATAAAAACGATGTACTATATAATTAAAGTACTCATTATCACCTACAAAAAAGTCCGCGAGGGAATATATCTAACTATCATAGTTAAGTCACAATAGCAGCTTTTGTGTTCTAAAATGTAATGAGTTCGCCGCCGCGTACAAACAAAAGTTGGTTACATTCATATCGTAGACTACGATGATTAAACTATTTATTTGAATAACAATTAATACTACGATTCGTAGTATTAATTGTTATTCAAATAAATAGTTTAATCATCAAGGGTATTTATGTAGCTGTCAAATAATTTTTAATTCATTCGAGTCGGACATTTAATTTGAAAGCTATCACGAGTAAGTATTAAAATGCAAGACGAGAACCGATTGCGATGAAACTTGATAGGTACATAGCTGTTACATTTATCCCGATATTCACACGGAATCGAAACTTACGCGGGTGAAACCGCGGGGCGCAGCTAGTGTATTATAAAAAAGTTCATGATAGGTCCTGCATGTAGGTATGATGCTGTATAGTAGGTATCATAGTATTGTGTTCTCATAGTATGCGAGTAGGTATGCGGTACACCAGTTGAACCCCTTTTAATCTCTCGTACGGTCCGTTCCATTTGGTTGTCTGGTAAGAGATCGCTAATTTAATTAGCGATAAGACCGCCCATTGCCCGACATTGTCAAAGTTTGTAGTAGGTAGGTATCTAAGCTGAAATATTTGGTGTGCAATAAAGAATCTTCTATGTAATCATCTACAACATCTTTATCTCGATGGTTCGGTATGTAGGTAGGTAGGTAGGTAGGTAGGTAGGTAGGTAGGTATGTAGGTAGGTAGTGCGAGGTCACCGCGCGGCATTGTTCATGCGCATTTGGTGGGTCACTCGCTGTGCGAGCCGCGACGAGGAAGCATAGGCAGGTAGGTAGTTAGGCAGGCCGGCTACGTGGAGGCTACGTGGAGGCTACGTGGAGGCTACGTGGAGGCTAGCTGCTGGCTGTGTCCGGTCAGAGTCCAGTCTGCCAGCCTGTCCCCGCGCCACCGCCGCCGCTCCCCGACACCCAACCGTGAGAACATCTCGCTAATTAGTAAGTACCTGTTGTACTAAACCATCATGTACGTTAATATTCGCGTATTTATCTATCGGAAGTATCCGCCCGAGGAGCAAACTATAGATAGGTAGTCCGGTCCATTCCAGCGGGTCCGGAACTCCGGAGCACACTCGACTTTCCACTTCCACCTATTCCAACGGGAAACAAGGTACATTATGGAACTGAAGCCGAAAAAATACGCTACTTATATATTTTTTAGGCATTTAGTTTGCCGCCATTAGCAAAAAACATTATGATAAAAAAGTGACTTAACCTACTTCCTACTATCCTACTAATATTATAAACGCGAAAGTTTGTTACTCTTTCACGCAAAAACTACTGAACAGATTTTGATGAAACTTTACAGTAATATAGCTTGTACATCGGAATGACACATAGGCTACTTTTTATCCGAGTACCGCACGAGCGAAGCCGTTGGCAGAAGCTAGTACTACATGATCTGCGAAAAACGTGTAAAATCTACTTACTCGATCCTTCAAGTTAAAATTCGAGTATTTAAAGATTCAAAAGCATAATGTAACTGCAAGACCAATTGTTCGTTGGTACCTGAACTGGCGCCGACTGTCTCCGAACACATTACATATTTTATAATGATTGCGTTCAGAGACAGGTCCGATCGAAAGGCAAACAAGGCTATGGGCACAGATAAAAAAGGCAAACACGGCTATGGGCACAGATAAAAAATGATGCTATGTGCTCTAACACCTTTGGCCGGGTGGAAAGATATATTCCTGGACTACGTTATTGAATAATCAGGATAGAACATCACTCCAGGTGAGTTCGTTTAATCATGTAATAATTCATCATTATAACCAAGAATCTTGTTGTTTCCAATGCACCATTTAAAAAGATACTTCTCGGAACTAAAAAAACTCCATGTTGTTCTGTTAACAATATTTTTTTACGCACATAGGTACATACGTCTTTGTAGTCTAAGTAACACATAAAATTCCCAAAAAAATATATTTTTAAGCTTATAGGTACCTTCAGCGATCACTTAGATTCGAATCTTTTGCTAAAGGAAGAATGAACAGCTAACATCACATAATTATATTATACCTAAATACGAACACTATCAGTTCCAGGCAAATGGATGCCACTGATAGTAGGTACTTACATCATTCACGTACAAACAACCATATCATTACGTTAATTATGAAGCTGCCTACGAACATTACCTACCTAATGTGATTTGTGAATAAAGATAGGTACCTAATTTAAAACGTTTTCAGAGATAATAACATTCGGAGTTAAAAAAATTAAGCAGAATGGTAGGTACCTACGTACCTACCTGAGTGGGTTGCCAAAAAAATACTAGCCTTTTCACAAAAGCACGCTCCAAGTGAAAAGGCAGGTAGAGGTACCTACTAGGTAGCATATAAACTTTAGTGCATTTTTGGAAATATTATATTTTGAGATACCTAGGTAGTAGGTATTAGACAATATTTAAAGAACGGCAAAATTGAAATAGGGCGATATTGTTTAAGAAGCGGTTAAGTACCTAGGTAAGTAAGTACCTACCTAGTAGGTATGCTGAGAGATTTCAGGAAGAGGTATAGGTAACAATGGGCCTGACGCCATCGGCTGAAAGTGAACTAGTTAAGTACTACTTACGGAACTATATGACAGGTAGGTATCAATAGTATTATTATAATAGTTAAGTACTACTTACGGAACTATATGACAGGTAGCTATCAATAGTATTATTATAATAGTTAAGTACTACTTACGGAACTAAATGACAGGTAGCTATCAATAGTATTATTATAATAGTTAAGTACTACTTACGGAACTATATGACAGGTAGCTATCAATAGTATTATTATAATAGTTAAGTACTACTTACGGAACTAAATGACAGGTAGCTATCAATAGTATTATTATAATAGTTAAGTACTACTTACGGAACTATATGACAGGTAGCTATCAATAGTATTATTATAATAGTTAAGTACTACTTACGGAACTAAATGACAGGTAGCTATCAATAGTATTATTATAATAGTTAAGTACTACTTACGGAACTATATGACAGGTAGCTATCAATAGTATTATTATAATAGTTAAGTACTACTTACGGAACTAAATGACAGGTAGCTATCAATAGTATTATTATAATAGTTAAGTACTACTTACGGAACTATATGACAGGTAGCTATCAATAGTATTATTATAATAGTTAAGTACTACTTACGGAACTATATGACAGGTAGCTATCAATAGTATTATTATAATAGTTAAGTACTACTTACGGAACTAAATGACAGGTAGCTATCAATAGTATTATTATAATAGTTAAGTACTACTTACGGAACTATATGACAGGTAGCTATCAATAGTATTATTATAATAGTTAAGTACTACTTACGGAACTATATGACAGGTAGCTATCAATAGTATTATTATAATAGTTAAGTACTACTTACGGAACTAAATGACAGGTAGCTATCAATAGTATTATTATAATAGTTAAGTACTACTTACGGAACTAAATGACAGGTAGCTATCAATAGTATTATTATAATAGTTAAGTACTACTTACGGAACTAAATGACAGGTAGCTATCAATAGTATTATTATAATAGTTAAGTACTACTTACGGAACTATATGACAGGTAGCTATCAATAGTATTATTATAATAGTTAAGTACTACTTACGGAACTAAATGACAGGTAGCTATCAATAGTATTATTATAATAGTTAAGTACTACTTACGGAACTATATGACAGGTAGCTATCAATAGTATTATTATAATAGTTAAGTACTACTTACGGAACTATATGACAGGTAGGTATCAATAGTATTATTATAATAGTTAAGTACTACTTACGGAACTATATGACAGGTAGCTATCAATAGTATTATTATAATAGTTAAGTACTACTTACGGAACTAAATGACAGGTAGCTATCAATAGTATTATTATAATAGTTAAGTACTACTTACGGAACTATATGACAGGTAGCTATCAATAGTATTATTATAATAGTTAAGTACTACTTACGGAACTAAATGACAGGTAGCTATCAATAGTATTATTATAATAGTTAAGTACTACTTACGGAACTATATGACAGGTAGCTATCAATAGTATTATTATAATAGTTAAGTACTACTTACGGAACTAAATGACAGGTAGCTATCAATAGTATTATTATAATAGTTAAGTACTACTTACGGAACTATATGACAGGTAGCTATCAATAGTATTATTATAATAGTTAAGTACTACTTACGGAACTAAATGACAGGTAGCTATCAATAGTATTATTATAATAGTTAAGTACTACTTACGGAACTATATGACAGGTAGCTATCAATAGTATTATTATAATAGTTAAGTACTACTTACGGAACTATATGACAGGTAGCTATCAATAGTATTATTATAATAGTTAAGTACTACTTACGGAACTATATGACAGGTAGGTATCAATAGTATTATTATAATAGTTAAGTACTACTTACGGAACTATATGACAGGTAGCTATCAATAGTATTATTATAATAGTTAAGTACTACTTACGGAACTATATGACAGGTAGCTATCAATAGTATTATTATAATAGTTAAGTACTACTTACGGAACTAAATGACAGGTAGCTATCAATAGTATTATTATAATAGTTAAGTACTACTTACGGAACTATATGACAGGTAGCTATCAATAGTATTATTATAATAGTTAAGTACTACTTACGGAACTAAATGACAGGTAGCTATCAATAGTATTATTATAATAGTTAAGTACTACTTACGGAACTATATGACAGGTAGCTATCAATAGTATTATTATAATAGTTAAGTACTACTTACGGAACTATATGACAGGTAGCTATCAATAGTATTATTATAATAGTTAAGTACTACTTACGGAACTAAATGACAGGTAGCTATCAATAGTATTATTATAATAGTTAAGTACTACTTACGGAACTATATGACAGGTAGCTATCAATAGTATTATTATAATAGTTAAGTACTACTTACGGAACTATATGACAGGTAGCTATCAATAGTATTATTATAATAGTTAAGTACTACTTACGGAACTAAATGACAGGTAGCTATCAATAGTATTATTATAATAGTTAAGTACTACTTACGGAACTATATGACAGGTAGCTATCAATAGTATTATTATAATAGTTAAGTACTACTTACGGAACTATATGACAGGTAGCTATCAATAGTATTATTATAATAGTTAAGTACTACTTACGGAACTAAATGACAGGTAGCTATCAATAGTATTATTATAATAGTTAAGTACTACTTACGGAACTATATGACAGGTAGCTATCAATAGTATTATTATAATAGTTAAGTACTACTTACGGAACTATATGACAGGTAGCTATCAATAGTATTATTATAATAGTTAAGTACTACTTACGGAACTAAATGACAGGTAGCTATCAATAGTATTATTATAATAGTTAAGTACTACTTACGGAACTAAATGACAGGTAGCTATCAATAGTATTATTATAATAGTTAAGTACTACTTACGGAACTATATGACAGGTAGCTATCAATAGTATTATTATAATAGTTAAGTACTACTTACGGAACTATATGACAGGTAGCTATCAATAGTATTATTATAATAGTTAAGTACTACTTACGGAACTAAATGACAGGTAGCTATCAATAGTATTATTATAATAGTTAAGTACTACTTACGGAACTATATGACAGGTAGCTATCAATAGTATTATTATAATAGTTAAGTACTACTTACGGAACTATATGACAGGTAGCTATCAATAGTATTATTATAATAGTTAAGTACTACTTACGGAACTAAATGACAGGTAGCTATCAATAGTATTATTATAATAGTTAAGTACTACTTACGGAACTATATGACAGGTAGCTATCAATAGTATTATTATAATAGTTAAGTACTACTTACGGAACTATATGACAGGTAGCTATCAATAGTATTATTATAATAGTTAAGTACTACTTACGGAACTAAATGACAGGTAGCTATCAATAGTATTATTATAATAGTTAAGTACTACTTACGGAACTATATGACAGGTAGCTATCAATAGTATTATTATAATAGTTAAGTACTACTTACGGAACTATATGACAGGTAGCTATCAATAGTATTATTATAATAGTTAAGTACTACTTACGGAACTATATGACAGGTAGCTATCAATAGTATTATTATAATAGTTAAGTACTACTTACGGAACTAAATGACAGGTAGCTATCAATAGTATTATTATAATAGTTAAGTACTACTTACGGAACTATATGACAGGTAGCTATCAATAGTATTATTATAATAGTTAAGTACTACTTACGGAACTATATGACAGGTAGCTATCAATAGTATTATTATAATAGTTAAGTACTACTTACGGAACTATATGACAGGTAGCTATCAATAGTATTATTATAATAGTTAAGTACTACTTACGGAACTATATGACAGGTAGCTATCAATAGTATTATTATAATAGTTAAGTACTACTTACGGAACTATATGACAGGTAGCTATCAATAGTATTATTATAATAGTTAAGTACTACTTACGGAACTATATGACAGGTAGGTATATGTCAATAGTATAATTAGAATAGGTATTAGTGATATTAGTAAGAGCTACCTACAGTACTGCCGAGGAAGTAGGTAGGTACCTGAGTAGGTACACGTGTAAAGAATGAGAAAACATGACGCGGACTTCAGGGCGCTAGACAAATACCACTTTCTGTTCTTGTTAACGCCTGCGGAAATATTAATTTGTATGGAAATGACATTAGCTGCGGAAAAGTCACGTGACAGCTGCCAAGTTTTACCTTGAAAAATTTACGTTAGCGTGAAAGGAAAAGGAAGCATGAGGTATTTGTCTAGCACCCAGTTCAATAAAGGTTTTTTTTTAAATATTTTTGGGCATATAGTAACACGGACCACCGGCGGACTCCTCCGGTCCGCCCGCGCCGATGCCGATGGTCCGCCCGCGCCGATGCCGATGGTCCGCGTTGCTATCTATGTTGCTCTATGATTTTGGGTGACCACCGGCGGACTCCTCCGGTCCGCCCGCGCCGATGCCGATGGTCCGCGTTGCTATCTATGTTGCTCTATGATTTTGGGTGACCACCGGCGGACTCCTCCGGTCCGCCCGCGCCGATGCCGATGGTCCGCGTTGCTATCTATGTTGCTCTATGATTTTGGGTGACCACCGGCGGACTCCTCCGGTCCGCCCGCGCCGATGCCGATGGTCCGCGTTGCTATCTATGTTGCTCTATGATTTTGGGTGACCACCGGCGGACTCCTCCGGTCCGCCCGCGCCGATGCCGATGGTCCGCGTTGCTATCTATGTTGCTCTATGATTTTGGGTGACCACCGGCGGACTCCTCCGGTCCGCCCGCGCCGATGCCGATGGTCCGCGTTGCTATCTATGTTGCTCTATGATTTTGGGTGACCACCGGCGGACTCCTCCGGTCCGCCCGCGCCGATGCCGATGGTCCGCGTTGCTATCTATGTTGCTCTATGATTTTGGGTGACCACCGGCGGACTCCTCCGGTCCGCCCGCGCCGATGCCGATGGTCCGCGTTGCTATCTATGTTGCTCTATGATTTTGGGTGACCACCGGCGGACTCCTCCGGTCCGCCCGCGCCGATGCCGATGGTCCGCGTTGCTATCTATGTTGCTCTATGATTTTGGGTGACCACCGGCGGACTCCTCCGGTCCGCCCGCGCCGATGCCGATGGTCCGCGTTGCTATCTATGTTGCTCTATGATTTTGGGTGACGACCGACGCGACTCCGACGACGTGAGCGATAGAGAATGAGGACCTCTGTGGCGCAGTGGATGAAAGCCCGTCCGAGACGCGGAAGGTTGCGGGATCGATTCCCGCCGCGGGACAAATATTTGTATGATCTGCAAATATTTGACTCAGGTTTAGTGTTTTCTATGTATAATCGGTATTATATATGTATTTTAAAGAAAGGTATATAATCAGTGATGTAGTTCGCATAATACAAGCTCTGCTTAGTTCGGGGCTGGATGATGCTGAGTTAAAAATGGTCCTACGGTTAGTACCTACGGAGATACCTCTATCTATCTATCTATCTATCAGAGATCTCAGCCACATCTTCAGATTCAGCTGATGTGATCTGAATAGAGCTACAAAAATTATGAGTGTTTACCACATTAGGTATGTATGTAGGTAGGTAGGTAGGTAGGTAGGTAGGTAGGTAGGTAGGTAGGTAGAACAAAAGCTGATTTGGTATCAATGCAGTTTGATTTTCCTATTCCAAGTGACCTTACCTCCAGAGTCCAGAGACGGGGTCATTGCCGTTAGGGACTGCGAAGAGAATGGACTGCGGGGCCCTGGTGACACTTTCAAATTTAATACATATTATTTTCATTCCTAGAAGGGACCGTCCACGCTCAATTTTTGTTTATTTTTATAAACTTAAATATATTCAGTAAAGTCGTAAATACATGTCTTATGGCAAATAATTGACTGAATAATGAAAGAATATTTTTTTTTATAAAATCTTTCTATATATACTCAAAATCAGCCGTAAAAGTAGTGATCAGTCTTATTATCATAAATTCACGGAATCATATTGTATTAAATATAAAACAGTATTATTATTAAAAAAAACCCCATGCACAAATTTCTCATTATCTATCGCAGTACGGTCTGCTACCTGCCTGCGTAAGTAGCTACCTGTTCCGTTTTCTGATTCAACAAAACAATTATTGAGAACACAATAGATTCAACAGGTAGGTAGCTAGGTATCTACCTACCTGAGTTACCCACCTGCTACCTGCACCTGCTACCTTATGTGCACCTAGCAGGTCCATCAGGTACAGCAGGTCCAGCAGGTACAGCAGGTCCAGCAGGTACAGCAGGTCCAGCCGGTACAGCAGGTACAGCAGGTACAGCAGGTACAGCAGGTCCAGCAGGTACAGCAGGTCCAGCAGGATTACCATCATCAAAACAACTGGCACAGCGCAGTGCCTAGTAGGTACGTAGGTACGTAGAGCGCGAATGGAATAAAGTGCTATTATCGCACTCTATGCCTAGCTAATAGCTAGTAGCTAGTAGGTAGCTATAGATAGGTACCACTCGTAATTGAAGAAATAATATCAGTCGCGGTGTTATTTGTGCGATAGTGCGGCCCTGACCTCCGCACTGCGCACTCCGCACTCCCGCGCTATCTGCCACTCTCCGCTATCACAGCGCACCCCCGTGCCACAATCCACTCGATACAGACAGACAGACAGACAGACAGACATTACATGACGTTACCAAGTCAAAATAACGCTTTTCAAGGCGTTCTGTCACCGATGGACCAGCTATACTAGAAAAACGCTAGATGTCCTACGCGTCCAATATTGAAATAGTTTCAGGATGCTGTCGAGGCTGCCGCGTTTTCGTAGTGCCTCAGAGATGTTCGCGCAGACGAGGACGGATACGGACGGCTTCTCACGCCATCATCCGTAAAAAGACGGCATCTCTGATGGGTAAAGTTCGTGGCAGTCGCAACAGTATCCTGAAAACAGTTGCAGAGAGGTGTACCCCTTTTATTTGGAGACATCTTGTACGGAGGATGGTCGATCAGTGAAATCAAAAGGATTCGATCATCTCCTATCGCAGAAATCTACATACCTATTCCTATATTCGCAGAATTTAATAACAAATAGTGTATTATAAAATTGGATTGTATCGTCTGAAATAATTACTTTTGATTGGATCACTTCCACTTAGCTATCCTGAGAATGCTCTGCTTCTTAATGGAATAAAGAAAAATACAATTTCGATTCATCTTCTTCTTATCTAAAAATTAGCTTCACCGCCACCGTCACCGTAAATTGAACCATCTCAATTACCCATTGTAGGTACCTATCGAACGGAGGGTCTGAACTGAGGTGGTCGCTGTATTCGTCCGTGAACTCAGCTGAGAGGCTCTGATAATGATGTCGTCGTTATGCGGAGCGCAGTCCGCCGCACTCTTATATACTATCCTGTGGCACACACACGACACACAGTACGTGGAGGTCGAGCAGGAAATCATTGCAGAGTGCATTAGGTAGGCGATGCACCGGGTCGGTCGGGGTTGCAGCGCGCTATCGGTCGGCGGTCACGTCGCGGACCCGGACGCGGCTGTTTGTCAACAACATGGGGTGCAGTGCAGGGGGCTGCGGGGAGCGGGGAGCGGGGAGCGGGGAGCGGGGTGCGGGGAGCGGGGAGCGGTGTAGGGTGTCTCCGGGCGCGGGTATATAAAGCGCGCGCGGGGCAGGAGCGCCACACTCTGACTCCGAGCTCTCTTCCGTTACAGCGCTCCCGCATCTGCCGCACGAAGCTCTCGCATCTACTCCCAAGATGGCCGCCAAGTTCGTCGTCTTCATCGCCTGTTTGGCTCTCGTGAGTACCGATCACATTTCGCTGAACCTATGTTCCGTCTCACCTGGACCTGAGCTGGAACCAGAGCGGCCTTCGCTTCTTCCTGATTCACTGTCACCATCGAGGCCTCCCGTACTTACAAAGTTCCATCTTAGCTTCATTATCATATTTCGTGTGTATGTTTGTCGTGACTCATCCATCTCCACCGACCGAGCGCAGATACATAGATCGAACCTCGGTGAAGGTCGATTGCACGGAGCTGGTCAGTGCTGTGCTGTGCTGTGCTGTGCTATGCTGGAGGGAGTGTTAGAGTACAGCGGTCGGTTGTTGTGTTGCAGGGCTCTGGCGCGGTGGTGAAGCGCGAAGCGGGCGCGGGCAACAGCCTCATGGACGACCTCCAGAAGCATGCGGTCGATTTCGGGAAGACGTTCACGGAACAGGTGAACCAGCTCACCAGCTCTAAGGACGCGGAGGCCTTCAAGAAGAATCTCATGGACGGTTCAGAGTCAGTGCTGCAGCAAATCTCCGTCTTCTCCTCCAGCCTGCAGAACGTGGTAACTACCTGCTCCACTCGCACATTAGCTATGATGAGGTGAATCCTCGGACGATCCCGCTCGTCCAAAAAACCAACCAAACAAACCTAGGCGGAGGTGCACATTATTACATTATATCTTCACAAGCACACGCTAACTCATACAAATTGTTAAATATGAAGACGACTGAGAGCTGCGCCGCCGCCGCCGTCGCGAATACTTCCATTCGAAGATAACCCTTATCGTTTGTGCGGGAGCGGTCGCCCGCGCCAGCCCCTAGCTCCGACTGAGCTTATCAGCACTCTGTACCTAATTTACATGTTTACCTACCGAGTAGGTACCTATACCTACATTACATTATATACGAGTAGGTACTTGTAGGTAGGTGCTCACTCAACTTTAAGTATGCTCATCCGTGCCGCGCCTGTCTGGGACCCTAATATTATGTAGGTCGGTTAGGTAGGTACGTTAATTTAGCCGCCGCCGCCGCCGCAGCCGCCGCCGCAGCCGCCGCCGCCGCCGCCGCCGCCGCCGCCGCCGCCGCCGCCGCCGCCGCCGCCGCAGCCGCCGCCGCGTATAAGCGAGCGAGAGACGTGAAGTGACGCGACGCGACGCTCCGAATTCGATACGAGAAAGAACTATAACCGGGACAAACATAGGGTGTTATATGCGATCGTTCTTTTCGCAGATCGCTGACGCGAACGGCAAGTCCAAGGAGGCACTGGAGGCGACGCGCAACAGCCTCAGCAAGGTGGCTGAGGATCTGCGCGCCGCTCACCCCGAACTCGAGCAGAGCGCCGCCGCGCTCAAGGACAAGCTGCAAGCCGCCGTGCAGAGCGTCGTGCAGGTACGTCGACTCTGTCCTCCGCAGCGCGACAACCCCACCTCCCCCACCTCCCCCACCCCTCTCACCCCTCTCACCCCTCTCACGCCTCTCACGCCTCGCGCTGGTTACAGGAGTCGCAGAAGCTGGCTCAGCAGGTGTCCGCGAACGTGGAGCAGGGCAACGAGAAGTTGGCGCCCAAGGTGAAGGCGGCGTACGATGACTTCGTGAAGCACGCGGAGAGCCTGCAGAAGAAACTGCACGAGACCGCCAACAAGCAGTAACACCTGCCCTCACCCCTCACCCCTCACCCCGCAACCCGCACACGACCATCGTTCAGTGTAATGAAATGAATACTCAATAAACTCGCTACCTTACCTACCACTCGGCTGCTTTTATTTGAGCTCTCCTGCGTTACGTCGCGCGTCGTCGCCGCGGGTCGTTACCGTTAGGGACTCCGAATAAAATGGGCTGCCGGTCCCTAGAGATACTTTTAAAATTAATATTATTTTCATTTCTAGATGGGACCGTCCGTCCACGCCCACTTTTGTTTTTTTTTTACAAACCTAACTATATTAAGTACCGACTGTACTGAATATAGTTACTAAACAAATTTCTTATGGAAATAAGTGACAACAAACTAACAAAATTAGCTTAAAAAGTTGTACAATCAGTCATAATATGATTATCATAAAATCACAGAATCATATAGTATCGCAGTCATTAAAAAACAGTTATTTTAACACAAAAACCTATCATTTAATAATAGGTATCCACATTTTTTCTCATTAAGTTTATGAGAAAGTAATCAACATCAACAGACAAGTACATGGTAATCAACATCAACAAATAGTAAATCAACAGACTTAGTTCACACAAAAATAAAATCGGAGTCCCTTACATTATGATTGCAACATCGATTAATAAAAAACTATTGATTTGATTTATCAATCATTAAAAAAGATGACCGTTTATATATATTATTGCAAAATTAAAATGATCGAAAATAATTAACAAAGATGTTAAATGACGCGGTCTACCACGTCATAAACATTGTCACAACAGCTAGTGCCGGTGATAATGATAGTCGTAGGTAAGCATTGCTACATCAATATGGTAGATCTGTCTTAGAGTCTAAGCATAATGTTACGTGGTTTTTTATATTCTCATACCATACAGAGCGAGTCGTTGATAATATTACAATTTAAAAGTATAAGTAGGTTCCTTGGTATTTTGCTAAGTAAAATGAAGAAAAATTGTGTTACTAAAAACATGTTAAATATTTAATACCTAAATATTTAGGTACGCACCTTTAAAAATCTCGTGTGACACCCGAAATAACAAACGACAGCAAAAGTTTAAAAAGTAATACAAAATCATTTCTGGTGCTGATTATATACTCTGCGATTTTTAGTGTTGGAACCGTAACCGGTAGGCGTGGACAGTCCCATTTAGGAATTAAAATAATATTAATTTTGAAAATGTTTCTAGGGACCCGCAGTCCATTTTATTCGGAGTCCCTAACGGTAATACCCCGCCGGCGCTGCGCCTCACTCGGCCTCACTCACTCGGTTCTTGTGGTTCTCGTGGGATGTGGAACTCTACTGGTTTTCAACCTAGAGGCACGCACTTTACAATATTATTTTTGTAAAGTGAAAATAGATTCAGATTAACTTATTGACCATTTCGTTATATAAAATATAACATTGGTATGTCAGAGGGGTATACGTTCATACTTAAAGCTAGTACACATGCAAAGCAGAAAATGAACAATTTAAATATTCCGTTACACGGTAATATGGGTGATTTAAGAAAAAAAAAAAAGTTTTAAACTTGTTTACTTGTAAGGGCAGATTATTGTAGATGACAAGTTTTAAGCAGATATCAGGATTGTAGGTTTTAACGAGTCTTTTTCGTGGAACAAACAATTTTTCTTTATTTCTTGTGTTGGATTTGTGGTTACTCGTATGTAGTTTCGAAGACAGCCAAAGTCAAAGCCAAAATTCATTTATTCAATAAAATCACAAGGACCACTTTGAAACGTCGGTTTTTACCTAGATGCCGGTTCCTCCGCGACCAAGCCAGGAAAGAGAGGCAACAAAACAAGGCTGATTTTTCCTTTTTAATGATCCTTTTACAAAACAACAGGTTCGAGTTGAAGCATTTTCAATCCCAAGAGTTTTTGTCATCTGAATAATCAGATATTTTATAGTATGCCTTTTTATAAAGTTTTTGTTTAATTACGTTTTTAAATTTGTTAATTGATAATTTTTGTATATATCTTGGGAGTTTGTTATAAAAGCGTACACCGTGCCCTTTCAACGATTTACCAACTTTATGGAGTGTACAAGTGGCAACAGCGAGTTTATCTTTATTTCTAGTATTAACATTGTGATTATCGCTTTTTTTCTTAAAAAAAATAATATTTTTGTGAACATACATCAGATTTTCATAAATGTATTGACAAGGGAATGTCATTATATTTATTTCTTTAAACTTTTGGCGAAGTGATTCTCTGGGGCCCATATTACAAATTGCTCGAACAGCCCTCTTCTGCAGCACAAAAACGGTATTGATATCAGCAGCACTCCCCCACAGCAGTATACCGTACGACATAATGCTGTCAACGTCTGTATAAAGACGGATCTTTTTGACTGCATATGCCGCAGAACTAAGTCTCTTCGATAACTTATCAATGTGAGGACCCCATTGAAGCTTATTATCTAGGGTGATACCTAAGAATACGGTGGTGTCCACAAGATCCAACTGTTCATCTTTGATTTTGATATTTGCTTTAACTTGTGTAACATTGGGCAGTATAAATCTAATACACTTTGTTTTCTTTTCATTAAGTAGGAGATTGTTAACATTGAACCATTTTACAACCTTAGAGATTGCATTGATTACATCGTCAAAATCGGTTTTTTGTCGCTTTTTAGTTTAAATAAAAGTGACGTGTCATCTGCAAACAATACAACCTCATGATCGTCCCTCACAAGGTGGGGTAGATCATTAATGTATACTAAGAACAAAAATGGTCCAAGAATTGATCCCTGCGGTACACCGATAGTAACCAGAGACCCCGGAGACCGTTTTCCATTCACGTCAACTCTTTGTACTCTGTCACTTAAATAGGAAGTGAGAAAGTCTAGAGCAACGCCCCTAATACCATAATGGTGTAGTTTCCTGATCAATGTGTCATGGTCTACGCAATCAAATGCCTTTGACAAATCACAAAAAACGCCTAAAGCGTCATGAGATTCCTCCCAGGCATCAAATATGTGCGATATTAACTCAATACCAGCATCAGTGGTTGAGCTACCCTTACTAAATCCGAATTACTTATTGTGCAGTAAATTATTTAATTTAAAATTAGTTTTTCAAAAATTTTACTAAATGTAGGAAGCACTGATATAGGTCTAAAATTGCCAGGGTCAGAACCCGATTTGAAAAGTGGAGTTATTTTACTGTGTTTAATTAAATCAGGGAACACACCACAGTCAATACACTCGTTGAATATTAAAGCTAGTTCGGGCGCAATAATGCCAATCAATGATTTCACAACGCAAACAGAGATGCCCCAGAGGTCCGTGGTTTTTTTAACATTTATGAGTTTGAAAGCTTTTATGATGTCATCACTATTTACATGATCAAATTTGAATTGTATTTTACATTCTGTTAAGTTTTCTTTTAACAATGACTCTGCTTCTATGGGAGAGGAGTTTAAGGATTTTGTGGTAGAGACTGGAATGTCGGTAAAAAAGTTTTGGAACGCATTAGCTGCATCACTATCCTGATTGACGGTGGCATTGACAATTTTCAAATTAAACTTATTGTTCTTAGTTGTGACTCTTCCAGCCATCAGCGAGACAATAGTCCAGTTGTTAGCCGACCAATTTAAGATGCCTGATATTTTTACCGAGCAATTGTCGGCCTGCCATCGTTTGGGGAGTAATATCAGTAAGCCCAGACCTGTTATGGTTAGGTTTGCGGACTACAGCCTGGTCAGCCTGGTCAGCCTGGTCAGCCTGGTCAGCCTGGTATGGAATGCGAAAACTTTAACACATTCACAGTCCCAAACAAAAATACAAAATTGACCCGGAAGTTCAATAGACTTTTGCAAAATATCGTCTTTTTTATGGTCATAGACCAACCCTTAGCAACATAAAAAAAATAATTAAAAAAACCAGATGTAGGTATTACTTCCCTGAAACACATACGGTTCATGAGCGTAAAGAGACATTTTTGCTTCTGCACGCTCGCGATCCACATGTGGTTCAGGGAAGGATTTTATAGTTTCTATTGATTTTCATAAATACTTATTCATTATGTATACTTTATTATTATAATTGAAGTACTTTTACAACATTTATGTACTTGCGATTACGATGTTATGACGTACGTAGTATATTTTCTACATATCACGACGCTAGTATGCAAATGTCGTCGGGTATCGGCCAATGTCGAAGCGGAATGTCGCGCTCTATTACAACGACCGAAAGAAGGGCAAACATGTATCTGATCAGCTTTCCAGCAATCATGACCCCAAAAGAAAGTCTCTGGCATGGTATAAGAAGATTGCTCTGGATGCTATGATCTATAGCAGAGTTATATATATCCAAGGAGAGTTTGTTGCCTGATTCTTCTATGTTTGGTCGCGCGCGAGGAACCGGCTTAAATTCACGTTCAAATTTTAAATTCACGTAGTTTATAATTTGACGTTTCTATATGATCCTTGTGATTTCAATGAATAAAAACCAATGGACTTTGACTTTCATGTTTTGATTTGTACGTCAATCAGAAACGCCACGCTATTGTATCAAAAACCGCACCCAACTTCAAACAGAAAATCTCGCAAAACCATATTACAGGCGCAGCAAGACATCATCAGGGAGTTCTTGCAATGGGACATCATCTGGTGCGAGTGCAAATAGCACATTGACTAGTAGTCAAACACCGTCTCATAGTCGACGATCATAGGTCAACACTTTCTGTCGAAAATTTAGCTAATAACTTTACTGTCCTCTTGACAATAGTATTATTGGTACAAGCTGGAAATCGCTGCAAAAATCAAACGAGTGGATACTGAGTGCTTGCAATGCAAAACAAACTATTTTTTATGTTTCAAAAACAGTTCAGAAATAATTTGTATTTTATTCAAATAATATTTTTTCGTACGTCCCGGCGTTTTTCTTTACTATAGGATCGTTCTAGCACGTCCAATGCAAAAAAAGTAAAATCCTAGCACGTTCGGTAGAATGATTCCCTTTAGAAGTTGTATAATATGTCCACTGACACACATTTATGGCTCAGGAACGTAAATTGTGTTTTCCAAGTGCACGTTTCCTGAGCCATAATGTGGTTCAACGGACAGGGAACATACATCAGATTTTCATAAATGTATTGACAATGGAATGTCATTATATTTATTTCTTTAAACTTTTCGCGAAGTGATTCTCTGGGGCCCATATTATAAATTGCTCGAACAGCCCTCTTCTGCAGCACAAAAATGGTATTGATATCAGCAGCACTCCCCCACAGCAGTATACTGTACGACATAATGCTGTGGAAGTAGCTGAAGTAAAACTAGTCTAGCTGTGTCAACGTCTGTATAAAGGACGGATCTTTTTGACTGCATATGCCGCAGAACTAAGTCTCTTCGATAACCCATCAATATGAGGACCCCATTGAAGCTTATTATCTAGGGTGATACCTAAGAATACGGTGGTGTCCACAAGAGCCAACTGTTCATCTTTGATTTTGACATTTGCTTTAACTTGTGTTAATACACTTTGTTTTATTTTCATTAAGTAGGAGATTGTTAACATTGAACCATTTTACAACCTTAGAGCTTGCATTGATTACATCGTCAAAATCGGTTTTTTGTCGCTTTTTAGTTTAAATAAAAGTGACGTGTCATCTGCAAACAATACAACCTCATGATCGTCCCTCACAAGGTGGGGTAGATCATTAATGTATACTAAGAAACAAAAATGGTCAAAGAATTGATCCCTGCGGTTACACCGATAGTAACCAGAGACCCCGGAGACCGTTTTCCATTCACGTCAACTCTTTGTACTCTGTCACTTAAATAGGAAGTGAGAAAGTCTAGAGCAACGCCCCTAATACCATAATGGTGTAGTTTCCTGATCAATGTGTCATGGTCTACGCA